>JBBPBX010059127.1:0-21873 GCA_038048925.1 Garcialebias charrua | reverse complement strand
CTGAACAGTAGTGTTCCATTGTAAATATTAATAATGTATTTATTTGGGATTTATTAGTTTATTTTGGATTTATATTGTGTACACATGGTCAAGCTTTTATTAACTTTAGGTTTTGTTATTAGCTTGATGTATAGAACCGTGTTTGTCTAATACAGGCCAGGTGGACTTGAAAGGACTTGAATGAACTTGGATTTCCTCAAACCTCATCAATCAGCTTGGAGGTTTGTGGATGGCGAGCTAACCAACTGCACAGCTGGGAGCACAGAATCCCAGCCTACAACTGAACTCTACCCATGGTCTGGTAGGAGGCTGATACAGCCTAAGGCCCCATCTCCTTAACTATCTTTGCCCTCACAAAAACAGCTTCCAACACTGGATTCTTCTTCATGCTTGAACTTATATAAACTCTTAAAACTCCATGAACATTCTAAACTTTACAAACTCATACTTGGGGAAGTTAGTTGTGTCAAAGACCTGGATTGTTGGTACAGCTGATGATGGACTTTTCATTATTTTTTTCTCTGACAAAGAGCTTGTATTGATTTTGATTTCTTTCTTTTACAACAGTATTAAGTGCACCTAAGAACAATAACTGCTGCAGCAATTTGTACATACTTTGTGGTGTTTGGTTTATTTTTGTTTATTTATTTTACATGTTTGTTATTGCTTCTTGTTTATTATAATACATGGTACCATCAAAAAACTACTTGTTTCTGTCATTAATTACTGTTCTCCAGCTCCAGTAGATGAATCTAGTCTTCTGTATCTTCTAGCCTGCTTACCAGTGTAAAAAGCTCATTGGGTGTTACATTTACTTCCTCAGGAAGCTGCAGAGAGCTGGACTTGGGAGTGCTGTCCTTTTTCCCCCTTATCCTGTTCAGTATTATGGCACTCAGAATTATTGTCTGAGTGTCGAGGTGATGCCCAACCGATTTGCTTTCGCAAGTAGAGCATTATGGCTGGCTGTGAGGGTTTCTTACACAAACCAGCCAGAGAGACGTTAAATGGATTACAAAAAATGTTATTTTACAAAAAGTCCAAAAATGGTGAATTGGACCCAAAACTGAGGTCAACATCCAAAACTACAGCACAGGTTGTAGCACAAACAATTTAAGCACAGAACTGACCTAACAAACAAGACATAAGGGGAACTTAAATAGTGGCTGATCAGACCACTGCTGACACACTTCTTGTATGTAATTGAACATTTTGTTGTTCTTGGTCAACACAAAGCTAAATCTTTAAATTAAATAAATACTATTAGAACTAAACTGCCAAAAGAAGAAACATTAAATATATAGTAAAATTAAACTAAAGAGAACCACGTTTCTCCTTCCCCTGGCAAACAAATGGAATAACCCACGGAAGAGGTTTACCAGCCATATAAGGACATCAATTAGCTGGAGCTCTTCTGAGTGACTCCAACAGCAGCTCCAAAGGAAACTGGAAACTCAAAACAAATAAATTAATTTATTGCATTTAACAAAAATATAAACTGACAGATACAGTCAACTAAATGTGTGCACTAACCCAGCCAGCATGTGCAGGTGGGCCCCATATGGTATACATATGAGCAAAAAACATGGGTCCCAAAAGGTTTTGTCCACAGTTTCCATGGTGGCCCCACATGGGTTTGCCCAGATAGAGTTTAATGTGCCCTAACTGGGTTTTCAATGGGACCCAGATGTTTAACTTATGTGAATAGAACTTCTTTAACAGAAAACTCAAACATAAAACATGTCCAAAACAAACTACAAGAAATGCTCTTTTAAACAAAGAAATTTTAATGTTTTGCATAGTGTTGTTCAACATCTACAAAATGATTCAAGACAGCATTTCTGAAAATAATTGAAATTAGTTTTGCATTAAAAAAAAGACAAACGCACACAAACTAACAAACTATGTTTGTTAGTTTCCTCGTTTATCACAGACTCCCTTCTTAAATAAACAATTTAAATTTAAATACATTACTGTATACAATATTTTAATAAACAATCCATATGTGTTGTTTATGTAAAATATTGTATACAGTATGAAAATTTAAATTGTTATATTATTCAGACATAACTTCCAAAGCTCAATGTATGGATCCAAAACATTCCAGTTCTGTTGATGGTTGGGGATTAAAACCCTTGTTAAGTGTTCTGCAGTGCCATTTGAAGTTCAAGTTTTTTAGTGTTCCTCTGTTTTCCTTCAATGTCTTGTCTGAACGATTCATTCATTCAGCTTGTTTTTTAGCTCTTGTGCTTTTGTTGAGAGACATTTTCCATCCAGTTCCATTATATATTTTTTGCAAAACCTCAAATGTGTACTTGAGTTTTGTGGGGTAGCTCAAGTCCAGTGAGTAAATGAGGCCAACAAAATGGTGACTGCATTTGCAATGTTACCAAGGTTATGAAGCACTTCGACTCTTTCAATGTTCCAAACTTTTCAAGTCCAACTGTAGGTACTGCACCTTCCTTCTTATTGGAAAGTCTCCTAGGATATTCTGCTGCATTGCCTCCTGGTTGTCCTCAACATCCTCAAAACACAAAATATATAAATTTTCAGAAAAAACACAAAAACATATTTGCTGCACCATAATCAGCCCCAAAGCTTTTCCAGCTGTTTCAATATCTAATTTTGGTTTGTTCGCAACTGCTGCCAACCATGGAAATCAGAAAAGGTGTTACTCTGAAGAACTAAATAGCAACTAAGTTCAAATTTACAACTAAAGAAATTATAAATTCTTAACATAAACGAGAACAGATATTTACTATGCAAGACTGGCCGCATTCATTTGTACCTAGAAAAATATAGCATTATTATATGGTAAATCTGTCAATATTCTGTATTTCTAAATGTCAACAGACCTTATACAGTAGTTTGAAAATTCATAATAATGTAACAAATATTGTGTATGTGGCAAAAGCTTGGCATAGCATTTTCTTTGGGGCATGGACATCTGTTCTGGTCAGAGAATGAAATTAAAAAAATTAAATAAAATAAAGATTTACACACACGTTAATATATATACACATTGTTACGGCTGGCTCAGGCCGAACACATAAACGGGACACAAGACACAAGGAGGCAGAAGGTAAATTAAAAAGCTTTATTGAAAAACTCCCCGACTCCTCCCTCCAGGTGCGGAGTGCACCGTCTTCTGGCACAGGGTCAGGAAAAAAGCAAAGATTAGACAAAGTGCAAATAAATGGTGGACGAGAGTGAGTCAGCCAAAAATAATATAACGTCCCCAGCATCGGCCCAACCCATAAAACAGGGCCGTCGCAGCCTGTCTGGAGACGGACTACCTGACCAAAAGGGAACCCTAGGGGTAAAAGAAAAACGATATAACTGGACTACTGATCTCACTCTGTCATTAGGCCAACAAACAAAAAGCTCCAAACAGCTCCAAACTCCAAAAGGCTCCAAACAGCTCAAAAAGCTCCAAACAGCTCCAAGCTCAAAAATGTTCCTGGTTAAACCAACTTAAACTAACCACACAGGTCAGCATCCCTGATATCAATTATCATTAGCAGGATCCTAATGTCATCAATGCAGCCTTCAGCTACCCAGTGCACTAAGCACAACAAAAGTCAAATGATGAGCAAACATTCCTAAGTGCATCAAGCACAGTCAAACTCCACAAACAAATGAGCTGACACAAATGCAACTAGCAGTCAAGACCAAACATGAGCTAGTAGCCACACTTTAAGTGCATCTAGCAGTCAAGACCAAACATGAGCTAGTAGCCACTCTTTAAGTGCATCTAGCAGTCAAGACCAAACATGAGCTAGTAGCCACTCTTTAAGTGCATCTAGCAGTCAAGACCAAACATGAGCTAGTAGTTACTCACCAAGAACCTTCTAAACAGAAGATCAGACTTCAAGACAGGGGTGGGCGGAGAACACCCCCACACAGTACCATACAGTACTCAAACAGCTCAGCAAAAGCAACCTCCTCTGAGCTCACAACACTCCGCATTCAAGCACAGTCAACTTGAAGTATATATAGGCGTGGCTCTCAGGTGTTCCTGGCTGAACACACACAAGCCTGATCACAATCAGACTAATTAACCACACAAAAGCATGACTGCAGTCAACATACATAAGAACTAAAAGGTGTCAGCATTGGCAGCTTCCTCAGGATATGTAACACCTCCACCACCAGTGTTTTTGTATGGGGGAAAAATGTAGTCTTGTGAGGACACCGGCTACATAACAACATACAAAAAACAAGTTAGGGCAGAGTATTCAAAAACGAGAGAGGGCACAAGGATCGCAAGATCCACCAACATAAACACCAGATAACATTTAAAACACTCTGAAACCATAAAGGCGTCCTTTGTCCCGACTCACTCTATAAGGATGTTGTTTTATAGGTTTTGTTTCATCCACATCGATATCATGTTTTAGGATATCGGTCTTAGAAGGGACATCAGAAAATAAACAGGCGTTAGAAAATATCAACTGTCTTAGTTCATCCCTTTTCTTATCATCTAGGTGGGAGAACAACAACGGTAGGTTCTGGAGATAATGCGAATTTAAGAGCTTGCCTTCAAGAATTGCAGAAGGGGAACTGTCCACCTCCTGGTCAGCACTGGAGAGCTCCTTTTGGGGCTCTACATCTTCGGCTACTCTTGGGTCATCACAGAGGGGAACAGCTAACACGCTAACCCTCTCAATGTATGGTTTCAACATGTTGATGTGACAAAGACGAGTAGTACGCCTCCTCTCTGGAGTAGAAACCAAATAGTCACGTTCGTTTAGCTTCTTCTGAACGACATAAGGTCCACTATAACGGGCCTGTAAGCTACTACCAGGAATAGGAAGTAGAACTAACACTTTGTCACCCTGTTGAAACACTCGTGCTACAGCTTTTCGATCAAACAGGGATTTCATTTTAGCTTGTGCCATCTGTAGGTTAGTTTTAGCTATTTCACAAGCACGTACTAATTTGAAGCGGAAGTCACTTACATAGTCTAACAAATTCTTGTCAGACTTCTCACATACCCACTTTTCTTTTAACAGCCTTAAGGGACCACGAACTTCGTGTGCAAAAACCAATTCAGCTGGACTGAAACCCAAACTCTCTTGAACTACCTCCCGTATAGCAAACATCTGGAGATGCACTCCCTCATCCCAATCTTTGTTGAATTCCAGACAATATGTACGTAGCATGGTTTTTAATGTTTGATGGAATCGTTCAAGGGCACCCTGGCTTTCTGGATGGTACGCAGCTGAACAGGTATGCTGGATGTTTAATTGTTTCATGACCTGTGAAAACACTCTTGACATGAAATTGCTGCCTTGGTCAGTCTGCACCACCCGTGGTAACCCAAACAACGAGAAAAACCTGGTTAACACCTTTACCACCACTGGGGTTGTTATTTTTCTTACAGGAAAAACTTCTGGGAAACGAGTGGAGGCACACATCACAGTAACTAAGTACTTGTTTCCAGCCTTTGTTCTGGGGAGTGGTCCTACACAATCCACTATAACTCTCTCAAAAGGCTCAGCAATAGCCGGGATAGGAAAAAGAGGAGCAGGTGGGACTGTCTGGTTCGGTTTTCCAGCTATCTGACAAAAATGGCATGATTTGCAATGAAGTACGGTATCCTTTTTTAAACCTGGCCAAAAAAAATGATGCAACACACGGTCGTATGTTTTTCTGATACCGAGGTGACCTGCTAAGGGACTGTCGTGTGCCAAACGTAAAACTTCTGGACGATACAGAGTAGGAAGAACAATCTGTTCTACACTACGCCACTCTTCATTAGGAGAGGCTGTCAAAGGAGTCCATTTACGCATCAAAATGCCATCATTAAAGTAGTAACCATTACTCAGTGTGTCAGGTTTGTCAGGTTCTGTATCAATAAAACATGATGTTAAACTAACATCGCTCTTCTGAAGATTAATCAACTGTTCCCTAGACCATGAGAGTCTTACTCCCTCTAAAGTGTTCTCCTCAGAGCTCACTGGGGTCTGGTCAGTTTCAGAACTGAAAAAACTGTCACTCAGCTCAACTTCTTCAGCTTTCTCCTCCTCCTGTTGTCGTTTAAGAGCTGCACGAGTAACTGCACAAGAGGTGAAAACATTAGGAAATGTGCGAGCTAAGTTATCTAATTGAGGGGACATCACTGGAACAGGAGTCACCTCTGGAGTGACTAAAACGCGACCTCCAGCCAAGTCGTTACCCATAATCATGGAGATGCCTTTTATAGGAAAGTTTGGACGCAGTCCTACCACAGCGTCTCCTGAACACAACTCTGACTGAACCACGATCCTACATAAAGGAACATTAACTTCCTGCATGTTAAAACCACAAATGGGAACTCCAGCTTCCATCTCAATAACTTCATCTCGAGGTAAAATATTGTCCAAAATGAATGACTGTGAAGCGGCTGTGTCTCTGAGTATTTTAACAGGTATCATCCTTCCTGATGGAGATGTAGATATAAACCCTTCCATTATAAAAGGTTTGAATCCATCACGTTCACAGGTTTCTGTCGCAGATGAAAATGACTGATCTAGCCTTTTAACTGCAGCTACAGGTTTTGGTTCTTTTCTATGTAACTTAGGACAGGTTCTAGTTACATGCCCTTCCTGTTTGCAGTAGTAACATCTTACTGGTTCTTTCACATCACTTTCACGTCGTTCTGCAGTTACATCACGGTCTCTGTGAGGAACAACAGGCCCTCTAAATTTACCATTACCATTGGATCTGTATCTAAAAGGTTGAGAGGAATCAAAACTGGTCTTAACATGACTAGGGCTTCGAGTTTTATCAAAGCTTGAACGTTCAAAGTGTATTTTATGCGTCAGCATGTACTCATCCACTAAGATTGCAGCTTTAGAAACGTCAGACACTTTATGTTCATTTAAATACGTGGTTACTCGGTCTGGTAAATTTAATTTGAAATCTTCCAACAATATTAGCTGCTTCAGCTGGTCAAAATCAGTCACTGCACTCGCAGTACACCAGCGATCAAAAAGTAGTTCCTTTTCCCTGACATAATCAGCATAAGACTGATTATCTACTTTCTTACATTTTCTAAACTTCTGCCGGTATGCTTCCGGAACTAGCTCATATGCACGCAGGATTGCTTCTTTCACGTTAGCATAGACACCACTATCAAGTGCAGAAAGAGATGCATAGGCATCTTGTGCTTTTCCTTTTAACACGCTCTGTAACAATATGGGCCAAACAGTTTCTGGCCACTTCAAAGTACTTGCTGCTCTTTCAAACATGATAAAATACTTATCAACGTCTTTTTCATTGAACGGAGGTACTAAAGAAACATTTCTACTCACGTCAAATTCTCGAACAGGAAACGGAGCAGATCCACGTTCCAGCTCTTTCATACGTATTTGCGTTTCTAACTCTATTTTCCGTTGTTCAACCTCAATCTCCATTCGGCGTTGTTCTAACATGATTTTCTGTAACGTTATTTCCTTCTCATGTTCCCGTTTCTGTTGCTCAAGCTCATGTTCACGTTTCTGTTGCTCAAGTACTAAGTCTCGTTCAATCTCTTTTAAACGTAGTTGTTCCTGAAAATTGTACGGAGAGCGATCTGGGACTTTCGGTGACGTCACAGCTGAAAAAAAACCGCGTTGCTTTAACTCGGCAGCTAACTCGCTTTCCACAGTGTCTCTTTTAGAACGTTTATCTAACGTCAACTCATAATAATCCGCTATACACAAAAGTTGCTCTTTAGTACAGCTAGCCAAAACCTCTACTGTAGGTCGTTCCACAAAACTGTGTAAATCGAAGTCCTCCATGATAAACACAGGAAACGAACTGTGTAAATACTAACAGTCACCTGAACATGTCCACTATATCAACTGAGCAAGGTGCAATACATCACTTGGACATGTCCACTATGTTACCTGAAATTGTCCAATACATCACTTGGGCATGTCCACTATGTTACCTGAGCATGTCCAATACATCAATTGGACATGTCCACTATGTTACCTGAACATGTCCAATACATCACTTGGACATGTCCACTATGTCACCTGAACATGTCCAATACATCACTTGGACATGTCCACTATGTCACCTGAGCATGTCCAATACATCACTTGGACATGTCCACTATGTCACCTGAGCATGTCCAATACATCACTTGGACATGTCCACTATGTCACCTGAGCATGTCCAATACATCACTTGGACATGTCCACTATGTCACCTGAGCATGTCCAATACATCACTTGGACATGTCCACTATGTCACCTGAGCATGTCCAATACGTCACTTGGACATGTCCACTATGTCACCTGGACATGTCCAATACATCACTTGGACATGTCCACTATGTCACATGGACATGCCGAATACATCACTTAGACGTGCCCACTATGTCACATGAACATGTCCAATACATCACTTGGACGTGTCCACTATGTCACCTGAACATGTCCAATACATCACTTGGACATGTCCACTATTTCACCTGAACATGTCCAATACATCACTTGGACATACCCACTATGTCATATGGACATGTCAAGTACATCACTTGGACATGTCCACTATGTCACCTGAGCATGTCCAATACATCACTTGGACAAGTCCACTGTGTCACATGAACATGTCCAAAACATCACTTGTACATGTCCATTATGTCACATGGACATGTCCAATACATCACTTGGAAATGTCCACTATGTCACATGAACATGTCCAATACATCACTTAGACATGTCCACTATGTCACATGAACATGTCCACTATGTCACCTGAACATGTCCAATACATCACTTGGACATGTCCACTATGTCACCTGAGCATGTCCAATACATCACTTGGACATGTCCACTCTGTCACCTAAGCATGTCCAAAACATCACTTGGACATGTCCACTAGGTCACATGGACATGTCCAATACATCACTTAGACATGTCCACTATGTCACCTGAGCATGTCCAATATGTCAATTGGACATGTCCACTATGTCACATGAGCATGTCAAATGATGTATTGGACGTGTTCAGGTAACATAGTCCTTGTGACATAGTGAACATGCCCAAGTGATGTATTGGACATGCTCAGGTAACATAGTGAACATGTCCAAGTGATGTATTGGACATGTTCAGGTAACAAAGTGGACATGTCCAAGTGATGTATTGGACGTGCTCAGGTGACATAGTGGACATGTTTAGGTGACATAGTGGACATGCTCAGGTGACATATTGGACATGCTCAGCTGACATAGTGGACATGTTCAGGTGACATAGTGGACATGTTCAGGTAACAAAGTGGACATGTACAAGTGATGTATTGGACATATTCCGGTGATATAGAGGACATGTCCAAGTGATGTATTGGACATGCTCAAGTGACATAGTGGACATGTTCAGGTGACATAGTGGACATGTCCAAGTGATGTATTGGACATGTTCATGTGACATAGTGGACACGTCCAAGTGATGTATTGGACATGTTCAGGTGACATAGAGGACATGTCCAAGTGATGGATTGGACATGTTCAGGTGACATAGTGGACATGTTCAGGTGACATAGTGGACATGTTCAGGTGACATAGTGGATATGTCCAAGTGATGTATTGGACATGCTCAGGTGACATAGTGGACATGTTGAGGGGACATAGTGGACATGTTCAGGTGACATAGTGGACATGTCCAAGTGATGTATTGGACGTGCTCAGGTGACATAGTGGACATGTCCAAGTTATGTATCGTACATGCTCATGTGATATAGTGGACATGTCCAAGTGATGTATTGGACATGCTCAGGTGACATAGTGGACATGTCCAAGTGATGTATTGCACACCATGTGACATAGTGGACATGTACAAGTGATGTTTTGGACATGTTCAGGTGACATAGTGGACATGTCCAAGTGATGTATTGGACATGCTCATGTGACATAGTGGACATGTCCAAGTGATGTATTGGACATGCTCATGTGACATAGTGCACATGTCCAAGTGATGTATTGGACATGCTCAGGTGACATAGTGGACATGTCCAAGTGATGTATTGGACATGTCCATGTGACATAGTGGACATGTCCAAGTGATGTATTGGACATGCTCAGGTGACATAGTGGACATGTCCAAGTGATGTATTGGACATGCTCAGGTGACATAGTGGACATGTCCAAGTGATGTATTGGACATGTTCAGGTGACATAGTGGACATGTTCATGTGACATAGTGGACATGTCCAAGTGATGTATTGGACATGCTCAGGTGACATAGTGGACATGTCCAAGTGATGTATTGGACATGTCTATGTGACATAGTGGACATGTACAAGTTATGTTTTGGACATGTCCATGTGACATAGTTGACATGTAAAGATGACATAGTTGTCAGGTACAGATGACATAGTTGTCATGTACAGATGACATAGTTGTCATGTACAGATGACATAGTTGTCATGTCCAGATGGCATAGTTGACATGTCACTGTGACATAGTTGACATGTCCAGATGACATAGTTGACATGTCCAGATGACATAGTTTACATGTCCAGATGACATAGTTGACATGTCCAATGACATAGTTGACATGTCCATGTGACATAGTTGACATGTCCAGATGACATAGTTGACATGTCCAGATGACATAGTTGACATGTCCAGATGACATAGTTGACATGTCCAGATGACATAGTTGACATGTCCAGATGACATAGTTGATATGTCCAGATGACATAGTTGACATGTCCATGTGACATAGTTGACATGTACAGATGACATAGTTGTCTGTACAGATGACATAGTTGTCATGTACAGATGACATAGTTGTCATGTACAGATGACATAGTTGTCATGTCCAGATGGCATAGTTAACATGTCCATGTGACAAAGTTGACATGTCCAGATGACATAGTTGACTTGTCCAGATGACATAGTTGACTTGTCCAGATGACATAGTTGACATGTCCAGATGACATAGTTGACATGTCCAGATGACATAGTTGTCAAGTCCAGATGACATAGTTGTCATGTCCAGATGACATAGTTGTCAGATCATGTCCAGATGACATAGTTGTCATGTCCAGATGACATAGTTGACATGTCCACATGACATAGTTGACATGCCCATGTGACATAGTTGACATGTCCATGTGACATAGTTGACATGTCCAGATGACATATTTAACATGTCTTTGTGACATAGTCAACATATTCCAGTGATATAGCTGACTTGTTCGAGTGATATCATGGACATGGCCGACTTGTTCGAGTGATATCATGGACATGGCCAGGTGACATTGGTCACTTTAGGTGATATTTTTTATGGCACTGAACAGCAAGTAAATGTGGTTGTTTAGTCAAGATTATGTTTAAATAACATTTTCCCCAACTGAATATTAAATTCCTGTAAAAGCCAACCCGCAATATACTAAACTCCAGTTTCATTACCTTAAATTTCTGTTAATTTGCATAGACAGTTTCTAACTCTAGAAGTTTCTTAAGTTTTGTTTTCCTAATTGTCCGCACAGGGTGTTGGGTACTTCATACATTTCCAGTTATGACTTCCATGGGTAAGAGAGCCGGCTTCAGAAAACCAAAATAAAGTTAAAAACATTTTTTTTGTCTTTTGATATATTTTTATATAGTTAACTAAAATCTGTTCAGGGAACACTAAGTAGAGAACATTTTCCTTAATCTAAACAAGGAGTTGTTTAAATATATATTTTTTGTATTGCAGGTTTTATCATGGAGGGAACTTCCAAAGGTGATGCTGTGGGTGAGACAACCGTTGCTGCTCAGGTTCCTTTCCTTCACTTGTGTACCACTTTAGAGAAAATTCAGAGGTCCAAACTGCGTCCAGATAAATCGAAGATCCTTGGGGAATTTCCTTGAGTCGTGGCGTAAATTTCATTCCGCCCTCCACAAAGACAACCTCAAAACTACAGACTCATTCTATCCCGCCATGCGTCTTATTGTCCCCCCTTTTGAGCGAGAGCGAATGGCGTATGGCATCAAAGAAAGCATGCTTGCTAAGCTCTACATAGATGTTTTAGGCCTGCCAAAAAATGGTCCGGAGGCCAATAAACTGCTAAACTACCGTGCTCCGACCACATCCCAAGGAGAGGCAGGAGACTTTGCCAGCATGGCTTACTTTGTGCTGAAGAAGCAATGCACAAGCCAAGGAAACCCCAGCATCAAAGAGGTCAATGACTTTCTGGACTCGGTGGCAATCAACAATGCTAGCAAGCAAAAGGATAATCACCCAGAGCTCTGCTCTTGAGCAAAAGTGGCTCATTAGAATTTTTCATTCAACCTTTATTTAGTCAGAATGATTCTGAAGGACATGAAACTTGGCATCAGCAAGGAAACCGTCCTTCAAGTCTTCCACCCGGATGCCGCAGATCTATATAATGTCAACACAGACTTGAACAAGGTCTGCCAGAAACTACACAACCCTTCTGTATCTCTAAGTGAAGTCTCCATCGAACTCTTCTCTGCTTTCAAGCCAATGTTGGCAGCGGTGGCTAACATTCGCAACGTGGAGAAGCAGATGGGCAACAACCCTTTTTACATTGAGACAAAGCTGGACGGGGAGCGGATGCAGCTGCACAAAGACGGGGATGTGTACAAGTACTTCAGCCGGAACGCTTTCGAAAACACGCACCAGTTTGGAGGCTCACCACTGGAGGGATCGCTGACTCCCTATATTCACAACGTCTTCAAAAGCCACGTCATAAGCTGTATCCTGGACGGCGAGATGATGGCATACAACCCGAAGGCGGACACGTTCATGCAGAAAGGGAGCAAATTTGACATCAAGAGGCTGATGGATGATTCGGAGCTGCAGACTTGCTTCTGTGTGTTTGACGTCTTGTTGGTGAACAACCAGAAGCTCGGCAAAGAATCGCTGAAAAAGCGATATGAGACTCTACAGACCATTTTCACACCGGTTAAGGGACGGATACATCTGGTGCCAAAGACTGAAGGCAGAAGCATGCAACAGGTGGTCAGTGCTCTTAACGATGCCATTGACAACAGGGAGGAAGGGATTAAGGATCCTTTGTCCATATACAAACCAGATAAACGGGGGGAGGGCTGGCTGAAAATAAAGCCAGAATATGTGGATGGCTTGATGGATGAGCTTGATCTGGTGATTGTTGGTGGCTACTGGGGGAAAGGGAGACGAGGTGGTATGATGTCACATTTCTTATGTGCAGTAGCTGAAGCTCCAAAGCCTGGCGAGAAACCATCTGTATTCCACACCCTCTGTCGCATTGGCTCAGGATACACTATGAAAGAATTGTATGACCTCGGTTTGAAACTTGCCAAGCACTGGAAGGTCTATCGCAAAAACGACCCACCAGCGTCCATCCTGTGCGGGACGGAGAAACCAGAGGTCTACATTGAACCCTACAACTCTGTCATTATTCAGGTCAAGGCGGCAGAGATTGTTGGAAGCGACATGTATAAAACCAACTGCACTCTGCGCTTCCCCAGAATTGAGAAGATCCGTGACGACAAGGAGTGGCACCAGTGCATGACTCTCGCCGAGCTGGATCAGTTCCGCAGCAAAGCGTCAGGGAAACTGGCCTCGCGGCACCTTGACATCAACGTGGACGAACCGCAGAAGAAGAAGAGGAAGCATCTAGCCAAACCCAAGAAGGTGGTCGGCATCATCGACCACTTTAAGCCGCAAGACCTGTCTGGCGTTTCCAAGGAGACTGATATGTTTGAGGATGTGGAATTCTGTATCCTGAATGGCACTGAAGATCATCCCAAGGCTGAGCTGGAAAAAGGCGTGGCCAGGTAAAAGGAAAAATGTGCAGTCATATTTTGTTTAGGCCAAATTGCTGATGTAGGTCAAAACATTTATTTATGCTCTAATTAACAGCAAAAACAATCCAATAAAAGATGTAAACAAAGGGTGCAAACGAGCTAACTACAAAATTCAAAAGAATATTTTAAGTACTTTGGAGTCTAGTTTTGTGAAAAAGCACCTGAATTACTTTTTATACAGTTAAATTTTGACCAGACTGATGAGCAGACAGGTCATTTGAGCGTTCGTGATAACTTGAAAAATAAGTGAGATGCAAACTTCGATTTTGGTGTGGGGCTACATCTTGGTGTAAGTAAGGTTTCTTTTGAACATTGGGTTGCCACATCAAAATCCAAGATGGCCATATACATCTGCATGAATGTAAACTGACCACCTCCTATCAATTGAAGAAACTTTTTTCTAGTTTTTACATTGCTTAAATGTTCAATTTTCTCAAATGATTGGGGTGGCCGAAGACTAAACTATGGTCATCAAGGCCACCATTGGCCACCCCCTGGTTCCGCCATCGCACCTGGTGATGAATAAAATTAGCCACGTATTACGTCATGAAATTAGCATATCATGATATCATTTTTTTGCCCGGGCAAGCTTTTTTTACCGGTATTATCGTGAACAATATGATATGGCCTAGCCCTACTTGCCCACCTGCTAGCTTAGCCACTTGCCAAGATCTGTTACTCCCCCAAGGTGGAGGATGGGACCGAGTCACATCTGTGTTGCCCGTCTGCTAGCTTAGCGCAACGTTGCTGTTGTTTTTTATCGACAACGGAGGGATGTGAGAGAAACAGGAAGGCGTCACATCTGTGTTGCCCATAGAGGTGGGCGATATGGCTAAAATATTATATTGTGATATTTCAGAGCACTCTGACGATAACGTTACATTTCATGATGCAACCCCCCCCCCCCAAAAAAAAGAAAAAGAAGAAATCATAGTTATTTATTTGACAAAATTAACTTAACATGTTTTCTGTCATGATAGGCGACCTGTCCTCCTCTTCATCAACCCCTCTGACCTCTGGCGTACCACAGGGATCTATTCTAGGGCCAGTCCTCTTCTCTCTTTACATGCTGCCATTAGGATCAATCATTGCACGTCATAACCTGTCTTTTCACATGTATGCAGACGATTTACAAATCTATCTCCCAGTCACTCCCAACCCCTCACTCAGTTCAAACACTCTTGTCAACTGCTTAAATGACATTAAGCACTGGCTCTCTCAAAACTTCCTCCACCTAAACACAGATAAAACTGAATGCATTTTATTTGGTGCACCTGATGACACCAGCAACATCCTTCCCAGTCCCAGTGTTGGTTTTCCCCTCCCCCATTTCAACCCGGTGGTCAGAAATCTTGGAGTGCAGCTTGACTCCAACTTAAAGCTTGATAAACAGATCAGTTCTGTTGTCAAGACCAGCTTCTTTCAGCTCCGACTGCTCTCCAAAGTAAAGTCATTTCTCAGCCGTGGTGATCTGGAGAAGGCCATCCATGCCTTTGTGACCTCCAGACTTGACTATTGTAATGCTTTGTATGTTGGTATTAATCAATCCTCCATCTCCCGTTTACAGCTTGTACAGAACTCTGCCGCGCGCCTTTTGACCAACACACGAAAATATGAACACATCACTCCTGTCCTGTCCTCTCTACACTGGCTCCCGGTTCAGTTCAGGATACAGTTCAAGCTGCTGCTGTTTGTTTTCAAAGCTCTGAATGGACTTGCACCTCTGTACATCTCAGAACTTTTGAAAGCCCATCAGCCCGGCAGAGATTTACGATCTGCCAGTCAACACCTGCTGGAGGTGCCTCGCTCAAGGTACAAACAATGGGGAGACCGGTCATTTTCTGTTGCCGGCCCAAAAGCCTGGAACAGTCTCCCCCTTGAGCTGCGTGCCACCTCTGATCTGACTCTGTTCAAAACCAGACTGAAGACACACTTGTTCAAAAAAGCTTTCAGTGTGTAACTTTTATTACTTTTGGTATTTTAGTATGTAGCATTTTTTATTTCCATTGCCTTTTTATTTCCTCTAGTTCAAATAAGCTTCCAGTGTGCAACTGTTATTACTTTTGGTATTTTAATATGTAACATTTTTTATCTACATTGCCTTTTTATTTCCTCTTGTTCAAAAAGTTTTAGTTTGTAGCATTTTTTATTTCCATTGCCTTCTTTTATTGCTGTTGTTTCTTATTCTATTTTCATTGATTTATTGTTCCAGTTTATTCATCTTTTTATCCTGTTAAGCACCTTGGTCAATGCAAGGCATTGTTGGAAGGTGCTATACAAATAAAGTTTATTATTATTATTATTATTATTATATAAAAATGTAAAAAACAACAAGGGGTAATTTTACTGAAATTACTTTATTTAGTAAAGTATTCAGTCTCCAAGTATAAAAATAAAAAATAAAAATGATCCTTCTGTTATTTAGATTGAAAAAGTCTGCACAAAATATAAATCAACAAAAACCACCACAAAAACTAAAGTGCAGATGTAGTTTCCCAAAACAACTAAATAAAATGAAGCTTAAGATCTGTTGAGCATAAATGTAACATACAACAAAATATATGTTGCCTTTAAATGAGCTGTAACTTCCAGAACTTGTGACAGCTGATCAGCTGACCTTGAAGCTTGTTGGTGTTTCAGCATCTGTTCATGCAGGAACGATTCATTTCTCTTATTCATTTTTTTTACTGATCTGTCTCTGATCACGTGCCTTTTGGTCCGTGGACCGACTGTGGAACTCTAGAGACAGTTGAGCTGCGCGTGTTTGTACAGACAGTTTAGAGCGGGGGAGACACAGCCCGCACCGGCAGCTCAGAGCGGGTTGGGGGGAGCGGGAGAGCGACGAGCTGTCTGTACCTGAAGTTTAGAGCTGGATGGAGAGACAGCTGAGACACGCATTGTTTGTTTATAGCATTTTAGCTAGCTAGTATTACAGGCAACTAATTAGCGTTACACCAGTACAGACAGGTGGAGGGGAGGTGTGCAGTTCGGTTTGGTCGTTGGGTGCGCTCGGTTATTAAGGGGGCAGGGCTCCCTGACGTATTACATCATGAAATTAGCATATCATATCTTTTTTTTTCCCGGGCAAGCTTCTTTTTTTTACCGGTATTATCGTGAACGATATGATATGGCCCAACCCTAATTGCCCACCTGCTAGCTTAGCGCAACATTGCTATTGGTTTTTATCAACGACGGAGGGGTGGGAGAGAGATGGGAAGGAGTCACATCTGTGTTGCCCTCTTGCTAGCTTAGTGCTACGTCGCTGTTGGTTTTTATCAATGATGGAGGGGAGAAGGGACGTAGCCATCTTTGTCTTGCGCGCCTGCTAGCTTAGCACTACGTTGCTGTAGGTTTGTATCGGGGGTGGGGTACAGAGTCACGTCTGTGTTGCCCGTCTGCTAGCTTAGCGCTATGTTGTTGCTGGTTTTTTATCAACGACAGGGGTAACGGGGATGGGATGAAGTCACATCAGTGTTGCCTGCCTGCTAGCTTAGCTTAGCACTACAATGCTGTCAGTTTTTAATCAATGACGGCGCAGTATGTTAGTAGCATTTTTGCTAGCGCATTTGTATAGTTCCCTGCGCTACATTAATGCAGACAGTTGTTGAGTGTGTGTGTGTGTGGGGGGGAGTTTGGTAGGTAGGGCTCTCAGTTCTGTTGACGAGGTGGGGCGTCCCGCTTTTATACTGGTAGTGGAAACACTGGTGTAACTCCTACCCACTTTGATATTTTGCACCAAAAACATTAAGGTTTACTTGCAGTCCAGAAAAACACTCGTCTCAAAAACGGCAAACATTCACTCTTCAAATGCCCTTAGCGACAGGGGACTTTGTCGTACAGCTTGTTTCAAATTCAAAGGTTATCCTGCCACAAGTGTCCCAGGCTGCACTGGAAGTGTTAACGCTAGCTGCTGCTGCCAATACTTGGGTTTTCAAAATAACTACAAAATTACATTAGAATAACTTTGATGTTAACGTAAAGGCTTATTAAACTGTTTGCATAACCTTGGTGAATTCTTTGTTATGAGAGATGCTTTAAGATGACGGCAGTCTACTTTGGTCTTGTCCTCATTTCAACTACCGGTAACCATTAGCTCATCAATCTGGTTAGAAATGTTTATAAGTTGCTCATAAAACTGTCACTTTAAAAACACTTTTCGTTGTTCCTTCATGTGTTTCGGAATAAGTCATTAACGAGTGCTTCATTCATTTCTTGATTTCACTTTAGGTGTGGGGGTATTGTGGTTCAGAACCCCGGGCGGGACACTTACTGCGTGATTGCTGGTATGGAGAACATGCGTGTGAAGAACCTGGTCTCATCTAATCAGCATGATGTGGTTTGGGCCTCCTGGCTGCTGGAGTGCCTGAACCAGAAGGAAGTGGTGCCGTGGCAACCCCGTCACATGATCCACATGTCTCCGTCGACCAGGGAACACTTCGCCAAGGAGTACGACGCCTACGGCGACAGCTACTTCGCCGACGTGGACGAACAGCAGCTGCGCGAGGTGTTCGGCCGAATCGGCAGCACAGAGGAGGCGGCGGTGAATGTGGCGCAGGTGGAAGAGCGCTATGGGTGGGAAGACCTCCCCACAAGCATGTTCAGACCCTTTACGGTTTTTGTGGACATTTTTGCCGACATTAGTGATCCGACAAGCGTCATACCTGCTTCATGTTTGGACATTCGAGCGCTGGAGGTTCGCTACCACGGGGGGACGGTGGTGCGGACGTTGGAGGAAGGCGTTTCCCACGTGATTGTCGAGGAGGAGACGAGACTTCTGGATCTGAGAACTTTGCGGCGCAGCTTTACGAAGAAGTTTAAGATCGTTAGGGACTCCTGGGTCACTGACTCAATCAAAGCAGGGTATCTGTTGGATGATACCAACTACTTGGTTTGACTTGTCCTTGTGATAAACACAAGGTTTTAGATTATGCTGGAAAAAAACTTTTCTTTGTAAATTTACAAATCAAGGTAGAAATTTGAAATATTTTAATGTCATATCTTTGGGCTTTTACACAATATGAATAAATAAATGATCTGATTTACAAATTTAAATAAACTTCATACTGTAAACATAGTTTTCAATGTCTTGTGTGATGTCAAAATCACTTCCTGCTTTAGCTGCGGACTTCTCGCAAGAAGTATTCGGATCAAAGGACCATGAAAAGGAAAAATTGAGTTGTCTCCAAAAGTTTCTGGTTTAGAGCGGCAAGTTGTTGGGGGAGGGGGCTGCGTTCAAGTTAAAGAACAGCTGATGCAGATTCCAGATTGAATGGTTTATTGAGCTGTAGTATACTAGTTTAAGTCATCCAGTTATGATTTACCGATTCAGTTATCAGGTTGTAATTTATCCGGTTGTGAGTTACAATTTGAGCTTATCATTTGTATTAAAGATTTGGGTTTATCAATGGTATACATAGTTCTTGTTGACTTTATTAAGACTAGACATCTGACAAGAATCTTAACAGTTGAAGCAGGGAGGGGACAAGTGCCCCAGTAGACTGGTCCCATTACAAATTTTAGGTCCCGCCTGCTCACGGAAATGTCATTGCCCTTGGTAAAAAAAAGAAACTTTAATATTTTTCTTATACAGTAGTCTCTCGTTTATCACAATGTTTACATTCTGAACCCCCCCGCACACACACTCAGTAAGTGAAAATCCACAAAGTAGGAATGCTCTACAAACCGGATTCCAAAAAAGTTAGGACACTAAGCAAACTGTGAATAAAAACTGAATGCAAGGATGTGGAGGTGCCAACATTTAATATTTTATTCAAAATAGAACACAAATCACAGATCAAAAGTTTAAACTGAGAGAATGTATCATTTTAAGGGAAAAATATGTTTCAAAATTTTCATGGCGTCAACAAATCCAAAAGACGTTGGGACAAGTCCATTTTTACCACTGTGTGGCATCCCCCCTTCTTCCAACACTCAACAGACGTCTGGGGACAGAGGAGACCAGTTTCTCAAGTTTAGAAATAGGAATGCTCTCCCATTCATGTCTAATACAGGCCTCTAACTGTAAGGCCGTGGGGCGGCAGTGGCATAGTGGTAATGGCAGTCGTCCCCCTATCGGAAGGTTGGAGGCTCGAATCCCAGTTCCCCACACCACGTGTTGTTGTGTCCCTGGGCAAGACACCCAACCCCGAGTTGCTCCCGGTAGGACTGGATGGCGCCTTGCATGGCAGTCTGCCGCTACCGGTGTATGAATGGGTGGATGGTTGGTATTGTAAAGCGCTTTGGGGCCCCTCATAGGGGGCTGGAAAGCGCTATATAAATAAGCTCCATTTACCATTTACCATTACTCTAACTGTTCAATCGTCTTGGGCCTTCTTTGTCGCACCTTCCTCTTTATGATAATAATAAATCATTTTATTTTAAAGCACCTTTCAGGTCACCTATAAGGACACTTCACAGCAAGAAACATATCACAGAGATTGTGTAAAAACAAACACAGTTGAAACATCAGCAGGAACAAATTGAAATATAAAATACATAAAGGATATAAAATGGAAGATAAAAATACATTTAGTAAAGTTAGTGATAAGCTAGTCTAAAGAGATATGTTTTCAGGGCTGTCTTGAACAGAGAAAGGGAGGTGGTGTTTCAAAGGTCTGGCGGTAGAGCGTTCCAGAGGTGAGGGGCAGAGCAGGTGAAGGCCCTGCTCCCCATGGTGGAGAGGCGGGCAGAGGGTACATGGAGATGTAGCGAAGAGGAGGATCTGAGAGAGCGGGATGGGATGGAGATTTGTAGGAGGTCAGATAGATTTGAACGTGAGAAGTAGAATTTTGAAGACAATGCGTGATTTACCCGGGAGCCAGTGGAGCTGCTGCAGGACAGGAGTGATGTGGTTATAGTAGGAGGTTTGAGTGATGACACGGGCAGCTGAGTTCTGGACCATCTGTAACTTGTGGAGAGATTTGTTGGGGAGGCCGTAGAGAAGGGAGTTGCAGTAATCGATACGGGAAGTCACAAGACTGTGCACCAGGATGGCTGTGGAGCGGGGTGTGAGAGAAGGACGGAGACGGTTAATATTACGGAGGTGGAAATAGGCAGACAGAGTAATATTGTTGATGTGTGAAGTGAAGGAGAGAGTGGTGTCAAGGATGACACCGAGACTCTTGACCTGACAGGAGGGGGATAGCAGAGAGTTAAGTGGGACGAGAATATGTTCCGATTTTGAAATAGAGTTTTTGGTACCAACAAGAATGATTTCTGTTTTTTTACTGTTTAGTTGAAGGACATTGTTAGAAAACCAGTGATTTAGCTCATTGAGACAGTCGGTGAGGATGGAGGGTGGGCGGGTGGAGTTTGGTTTTGTTGACAAGTAGAGCTGTGTGTCATCAGCATAGCAGTGGAAATGGACGCCGTATTTCTGGAAGATGTGACCTAGAGGAAGGAGGTAAATGATGAAGAGGGGTCTGACGACAGAGCCTTAGGGGAAACCGTGGAGACAGGGGAGGACCAGGAACGGAAGGATTTAATCTGAATTGAATGCGGTCAGAGAGATGAGAGTTGATGTGCCAAATGTTCTCTATACAGTAGGTGAAAGATCTGGACTGCAGGCTGGACATTTCAGTACACGGATCCTTCTCCATACGTAGCCATGATGTTGTGATTGCTGCAGAATGTGGTCTGGCATTATCTTGTTGAAAAATGCAGGGTCTTCCCTGAAAGAGATGACGTCTAGATGGGAGCATATGTTTCCAGACATGCAAGCTGCCCATGCCACAAGCGCTCATGCAACCCCATACCATCAGTGATGCAGGCTTCTGAACGGAGCGTTGATAACAACTTGGGCTATCCTTGTCCTCTCTGGTCCGGATGACATGGCGTCCCAGTGTTCCATAAAGAACTTCAAATCGTGACTCATCTGACACAGAACAGTCTTCCATTTTGCCACACTCCATTTTAAATGACCCCTGGCCCAGTGCAAACGTCTGAGCTTGTGGAGCTTGCTTAGAAATGGCTTCCTCTTTGCACTGTAGAGTTTCAGCTGCAACGGTGGATTGTGTTCACTGACAATGCTTTCTGGAAGTATTCCTGAGCCCATTCTGTTATTTCCTTGACAGTGGCATTCCTGTTTGAGGTGCAGTGAC
>JBBPBX010059126.1:0-12951 GCA_038048925.1 Garcialebias charrua | reverse complement strand
ACACACACACACACACACACAAATGAGTTTCCTCCTCATGGTAGCTGGACTCTCCCTAGGGGGACAAGTTCAGTTCTCCAGGAGAGACTCAGAGTAGAACCGCTGCTCCTCCACATCAAGTCAGAGTCAGAGAGCCTTTATTGTCATTTGCACTGCCTGTGGTACATGTGATGAAAATGATATTATGTACACAGGGTCCCAGTTACATCCAACAACAAAATGTAAGAGAAAAACAGTAATAACATCTAGGATATAACTAAGAAAAACATCAACTAGAAATACACTAAGCCCTAATGTAACACGAGTCTGTATGAGCAGATGGTCAAGAGGAGCCAGTTGAGGTGTTCGGGTATCTGGTAAGGATGCTCCCTGGATGCCTCACGAGGGAAGTGCATCGGTGCACCGGGCATGTCCAACTGGGAGGAAACCCCGGGGAAGACCCAGGACAAACTGAAGAGACTGTCTCTGTTGGCATGGGAACACCTTGGAGTCCTCCCAGAAGAGCTGGAAGAGGCTGTGGAGAGAGATGTCTGGACCTGCTGCCTCCAAGACCTGCCTTTGGAACAAGTGGAAGATGATGCATGGCTCTCTCTGCTGACTAAAAAAAACTTTGATTTGTATTTATTTCTATGAAATAAAATGTTTCCTTTGGTTCTTGACTGGTTTTATTTCTACAGTTTGGTGCCTCTTAGACTTTTTAACGTCTACTTCTTCTCATCCATCATTCATTTCCTCTCAGACTGGGAGGCTCGGATCGACAGCCACGGGAGGATCTTCTTCGTGGACCACGTGAACAGGACCACCACGTGGCAGCGTCCCACCGGGCCCCCTGCCCCGCAGGGCCTGACCCGCTCCAGCTCCATTCAGCAGATGGAGCAGCTCAACCGCAGGTGAATTAAAGAATTAAAAACAGAAACCGTCGGTTAAACCAATCAGCAGCGAGCAGCAGGGAACGTCTCTGTGTGTAACCCGTGGTGGTTTTGGTTCTTTGTCTTTGGGGTGTTTAAATAATTTAACTGTCAGCGCTGAATCTTAAAAGAAACGTCTTGGTTCAAGAATTGCATTAGATTGAAAATCCCCCGCTCATCATTTCAAAACTGTTATTCAACTTTAATGTGACACAGATCCAGTACAACTAAAATAAAATCAATAAATCAAACAGTTAAAATCAATCAACCGGTTAAAATAATAAACTTGGTAAAATCATCGGTAAGTTTCTTTCAGCTGCTCTCTTCTTCAGGGGTCACCACAGAGAGCAAACTCGTATGAAAGAACTGGCCATTTGTTTTATGACGAATGCCCTTCCTGACGTAACCTGGGCTCGAACCCGCAACCTCAGGGTTACAACACCACAACATTGACCCCCCAATCTACCACAGCTAATATCAATAAAATTGTTAAAATAAGTTATTGTTTCTTCATCCAAATTCAGATTCTTGTTTTCGGCTGTTTGTGTAGGATTTTTGCGAAAGTTACGTTGAGAAAAATTTCAGCATGATTTGATCTCGGTTCCATTTTTTTTTTACATGTCAAAGAATCCAAATGTCTGATTCACGTGTTTTAAAACCAAAAATCTCATATTTAACACGCCCGCAGATACCAGAGCATCAGGAGGACCATCACGAACAGCGACCGCTCCGAGGACAGCGCCGCTGATGTCCTGTCAGAACCAGAGACTGAGCTGATGCCTCACTCTGTTTCAGGTTCGTGTCAACGTCCTGGCTCAGGGGTCTGCAACCTGCGGCTCTTTGGTCCCTCAACAGTGGCTCTTTCAAGCTTTGATCAAAATGAACTTTAAACTGAATTTTACAGGTAGTCCTCGACTTACGAGCGCATCGACATACGAGGTTCCGGACTTACGAATATGCATCTCATTAAAAAAAATACTTTTTTAATTTTTTTTTATAAATGAATACATGTACAGTACTGTACAGTCACCAAGCACTTAGCCTATCCTAACAAGCCTATCCTAAAGCTTCCCTTTATGGGAAAGGGAGACAATTCAACTCACTCCTTCATCTTTAAAAACTGTGTTAGGATAGGCTATAATAATAATAATTAATTCAATTTATAACGCACTTTTCATTACTGAAAATCTCAAAGTGCTACACATATATTGAATGCTACACACATTCATAAACCGGTGGCGGCAGACTACCATGCAAGGTGCTTTCCAGTCCTACCGGGAGCAACTCAGGGTTAAGTGTCTTGCCCAAGGACACAACGACACATGGTGCGGGTCCCGGGAGTCGAACCGCCAACTTTCCGATCGGGAGACGACTGCCCTTACCACTACGCCACGGCCGCCAGGCTAAGTGCTTGGTGACTGTACAGTACTGTACATGTATTCATTTATTTAAAAAAATAAAATAATTTTTTTGTGATCCTACTTACGAAACTTTGCAAATGTGTGAATACTAGAACTAATAGAAGGAGTAAAACATACTTTAACTTTATTTATTCGAAGTAGGATATTTAATTTTTCCACAATTAAAATAGTTTACATAGACCTGCATAGTTCATTGTTATTTTGTTTTTTAATAGGGAAAGAACATATTATTTTTCCTTCTTTACAATAATCTTGTCTTTTTTTGTCTTAAAATGTAAAAATATCAACAAATCATTAGATATTTTCAGCTTTGCAATGGCCAGAAAACTACACTACTGGTCAGAAAATAACAAACTTAAAGTGGTTCGTGGGCCACCAGTTGAAAATCCCAGTTGTAGCAGGTATTGTGGCTCCGGACTGACAGACACGTACATTTTTTTATTTTTTTTGATTCATTTCACATTTAAAACACAAAAGAACAAAAGAAAAAATACAGAACGATATAGAGAAATAAAGAACAAATTTAAAATGAAAGGAAGCAGAAGAAGAAGATAATCTTATAATATCTGCCTTTTTTTAAAAACAAAATTCCATTTAAACAATCAATTCAAGCTGAATGCTGGTGAAGATTCTCAGTCGTCCAGGACATGATAAAATCAAAAAAGGCGTTCAATACAGGATCAACTGGACTTTATTTGTTGCAGAAAACGTTTCGACTTCTGTCCAGACTTCTGGACAGAAGTCGAAACGTTTTCTGCAACAAATAAAGTCCAGTTGATCCTGTATTGAACGCCTTTTTTAATTCAAGCTGAATTTATCCATAAACCATATTTATAACTCATAATAATATAACTAATTTATAGAGATTTTAAATACAGTATGTAACATTCACACATAACTTTTTAACAATCTATTCTTAATCATTTTCTTGAATACAGATATTGACTGTGCAACTTTAACATCATATTCCAATCCATTCCATGTATTAAAGTAAAACAATCCTTTAAGCTTGTTGTATATTGTGGTTTAACAAAAATATCTGTACCCTTTAAATTATAACAACTTTTCCTTTTTACAAAAAGCTTTTGAATATTTGAAGGTAGAGTGTTATTTTGTGCTTTATACATTAGTAAAAAAATATTATATTCCACCAAATCATAAAATAGTAACTTCAATTTATGAAACAATACACCAGATGGATGATAATAATGCGTTCTAGTTCCTTAAGGCTCTTTTCTGTAAAACTATAACTAAAAATAGGTTTCGTTGTAGTTTTGCAGGCTGTACTTGGTGAACAAAGGGGCAGAAATGGCTCTTTTGGTCATACAGGTTGCAGACCCCTGGCTCCTCCGATGTGTCCACCTCGTCCAAATCTTTGCCTCTTTCTTGGTTCTGTTGCAGAGTACCGTAGAGACAGCGCCGTCGCTCACTCCAGCGGCCGCTCGCGGCTCTCCCTGCTGCTCCAGTCGCCCAGCGCCAAGTTCCTGTGCAGCCCCGACTTCTTCACCGTGCTGCACTCGAACCCCGTCAGTCCGTAAACACGACACGCTTCACGCCCGAGGAGGCGCTCTGAGCTTTGTGCTCAGAGAAACACTTTTACTGTTACATATTTCAAAATGTGTCCTCTGTCTTCAGAACGATCCAGACTCCAGCAGGATGTAGTTTCATCTCTGACCAACGTGTTTTGGATTGTTAGGGTCATTTTTAAACGTGACCAGCCGAAGCAGTACCCTCATTTCTGAGGTCGAGGACCTGATCCATCAATCCCCTGTTACTCTACCATCACTCAACATAATGATACTTAAAGATACTTAAAGGTTGGCTGGCATGATTTTTGAACTGTTCATAAAATGGCTCAACATATATATCTTTTATCATTCAACTATGTTCGTTGTTGCAAACAAAATGATAATTTAATGAAAATTTGTTTAAAAAGTGACTTTAAAATTTGCGCTGTGTTTCTTCACGGGACATCCGGGTACTTCCGCTTGCTAATTTTGTGACGTCAGCGCAGGAATGTCTCCTAGAACGCCCCTTTTACATAACAATAGCGCACAATATAGAAACCGACAAATTTAGCAATCTAAGTTTAGATTTGAGCTATTTGTCTTCAGTTTGGGAAGCCGAAGTTAGTTCAGGGGGTTGAACAAGAAACAACAGGTTCTGCCTTATCGTTCAGGTGGAGCGAGAGGGACAGCTTTGTTTGTTTTGTCCAGTCTTGACGAAGTATTTCATCTTTCGGGAAAGTGAAAAGGCTCACTTGTTCACTGATGATGTTAGAACACCCAAATGCGACAAAACATAATGGCATTTTTCAAGTTATAGAAAAAAAATAGGCGAACGTGCAGAAAATTAATCTGTGTTCTATACGCAGCCGCAGACTGAAATTCCTGCGCTGACGTCACAGATGTTGCATCCGCGTGTAATCGGATTTCCCGTGAATAAACACGGCGCGAAGTTTAAAATCAAAATTAAATTGATTGATCATTTTGCTTGTACAAATGACCATAGTTGAATGATGCAACATATATATGTTGAGCAATTTTATGCATAGTTCAAACATCATGTCAGAACTTGATCCCACCTTTATGTGGGCCCACCACTTGCGAGGAGGACCATTGAGGGCGGGTGCCATGCAGGCTGGGCAGCTGGCGAGGGAGGGTCCCTGGCTGTGCAGATTCTTGGAGACATAAAGACATGAACTAGCTCTAAGGACACTGAATGTCAACTGGATTTAGCTGGTTCTTGTATTTGTAGTAAACGCGTCAATGAAACCAGAACATGTTGGTCAGATTTTAAACCTGTTCTCTAGTTCCTATAAGTGTCTCTTGATGTTAGTTTTTTTTTCCTCACATATTTTAGAGCAGGGGTCACCAACCTTTTCAAAACAGAAAGCTACAGTATTTTTTGGTGTATAGGTCGCACCTGTGTATAGGTCGCATTGTCCAATTATCACCAATAGATTGGAAAAATCCCTAGATAGGTCGCACTGGTGTATAGGTCGCACCTACGTTTAGCTCTGCTGCAAATGTCTGCCACAGGAGCGCACAGCAAGGCTTTTAAGAAGATTAACACTTAAAAACAATTATTTGTTTGATAAAAATTATAGCAAATATATGTCTGAGCTGAACTTTTCCTTAATAAATTAACGTAATTGTGAAATGAGCTGGATTTAAAAATTTGTTTTGCCGAAATTGATAACAAGCCATATATAGGTCGCACCTGAGTATAGGTCGCAGGCCTTGGAAAAAAACATAAAAAGGTGCGACCTATACACCGGAAAATATGGTACTTTATGGGTACGGAGTCATACAAAGGGCACCAGTTTGATAAACTCTTCAGAAATAACAAAGCGTAAATTGAAAAAAATGTATAATAAACACATTTTTAAGAACATATTTTTAAGATAGACATTTTAATTTTAAAATATATATAAATACAAAAAAATAATAACTGAATAAAATGAAATTTTAAATGCAGCTTAGTAGTGGGTTGTGCTATTTTTAGAACAGGTCCACGGGCACCTCAAATGGTCCTTGGGGGCACCCGTGTGCCCGCGGGCACCACGTTGGTGACCCCTGTTTTAGAGGAACACAAAGTTGTGTTAGAAACTCTCCGTGTGTCGAACTGGTCTCTTTCTGAAAAGTTGAACTCCACGTCCATCGTCTTTGTCCAGAGTGCCTACCGCATGTTTACGAGCAACACCTGCCTGAAGCACATGATCAGCAAGGTGCGCCGAGACGCTCACTACTTCGAGCGCTACCAGCACAACCGGGACCTCGTCACCTTCCTCAACATGTTCTCCAACAAGCAGCTGGAGCTCCCCCGGGGCTGGGAGATGAAGCACGATCACACCGGGAAGGTGGGTTTTCATGGGGACACGAGCGTTTAGACCCTGGGTCCATATCCAGGATCCTGAAAGATGCTTCACTGTGGTGCATGGAGGAGGTTTCTGAGCATGTACATCTCAACCCTCCAGGCGTTCTTTGTGGATCACAACTGTCGATCGACGACCTTCATCGACCCACGGCTGCCCCTCCAGAGTTCTCGGTCCACCGGGCTGCTGGCCCATCGCCAGCACCTGAGCCGCCAGCGAAGCCACAGTGCTGGAGAGGTAAGAAACAACCAACTCTTGACTCTGTGTCAAATTAAAGCTCTGCAGACTTTGATTATAGCACAAGGCTAAACTCTTTGACTTCAAATGCTGTGAGCGTTATTTGACCAAATGCCATCTTGGTGTCTGGCTACATCTAGACATAAGAAAGTCTCCTATTGGGAAAAAATAAAATAATATATATATATATATTTCAATTTTTTCATTTACCCTTAATTTATACAGGTAGTCTCATTGAGCCACGAGAACTAATTTTCAAGAGAGACCTGTTAGGGTGCAGATGGTGGGGGTTAAGGGCCTTGCTCAGGGCTCCAGAGTGGGGCGAATGAGGGTGGAGGCAGGTGTGGGTGTTTCACCTTTTTCCACCAACAGTTTTTGATGTTGTCGGTATTGGGGCTTGAACCGGCGATCTTCCGATCACAGGCCCACCGTCTCTAACCACTGCGCCACCACTCCCCCAAATATATATATATATATATATATATATATATATATATATATATATATATATATATATATATATATATATATATATATATATATATATATATATATATATATATATATATATATATATATATATATATATATATATATATATATATATATATATATATATATATATATATTATATATATATATATATATATATATATATATATATATATTATATATATATATATATATATATATATATATATATATATATATATATATATATATATATATATATATATATATATATATATATATATATATATATATATATATATATATATATATATATATATATATATATATATATATATATATNTATATATTTATATATATATATAGTAGTACAAGTATTAAGTAGTAGTTTATTTTAGTATTTATAAAAATATATATATATATATATATACAGGTAGTCCTCGACTTACGACGGAGTTCCGTTCCTGCGCGGCGGCGTGAAGCAAATTTCGACGTAAGTTGGAACATTCATACTGAACCATACGTACAGTACTGTATTTTACCAAGCACTTAGCCTATCCTAACACAGTACCCTACATAATTATCACAACACATACATTTCAGAGCCATAATGAAGGGGAAAAAGAGTTAATAACCTACTGGTATGCTGGTGAAGCTGTTCCTCCGTCCCTCCTCCATATTCTGTGTTGCGTTTACATCGTAAAACCACCGTCCAGCTCAGTCCATCCTCCGTACGTATTTGTTTACGTTGTAAAACTGCGTTCACAGTACACACAGTAACAGTAAGTTGTACTATGTACAGTTTTGTTTTGTTTTTTGAATGTCCAGAGGACCAGATTTAGCTTTTTTAGAGAGTACAGGGCAGCTGTAGCCTCCGCAGCTAGTAAAACCGGAAACTGCGTAACTCGGCTTTTCAAGATAAATTTTTCAAAATTATTTTATTTTATGTGAGGTGCGTCGTAACCGCGAAACGTCGTAACTCAAGACCGTCGTAAGTCGAGGACTACCTGTATATACATATACTGTATTTTCTGCCGTAAACGTCGCTTCGCCCTATAAATTGCATCAGTCCAAATATGTCTAATAAAGTGGAAAAATCTATTAATTTATCGCTTCGCCGTATACATCACATCTATTATGCGTCACCGCTAACGACCCGGAAATGTGGGGCGAACCTGGTAATGTGGGCCGGTGTTGTGCCAAAAATTGATTGGCTGCCAAATCGTGGCAGCAGGAGTGTGCACGGGAGGACTTTAACAAGAATTTAACAAGATTAACACCTAAAAACAATTATTTGTTTGCTCGAAATTATAGCAAATGTGTGTCTCAGTTTAACCTTTGCTTAAAAAATGCACTTTAATGGTCAAATCAGCTTAATTTCGCCAGTGCAGCTAAATGAAGCTGATTTGATGGTTGCTCCAGGCAGACGACGGTGGCAGTTTACGGCAAGCCAATTGTGTCATTAATAGCCACTTTTACCTATTACATGATACAACGGCATGCCATACTGCTCAACTGCCATCTAGTGGCTGAAAATGGTAGTGTTCAATATTTTCAATCAGAATCAAAGAAAACGGTCGTATCGCAGCCAAAAATTGGTTCATAAACATGGGAAAAAATCCATAAATACGTCACTTTAGCGTATAAGTCACAGGGCATGCAAATTATGCAAAAACCACGACTTATAGGCTGGAAAAGATGATAATGAACAAAAACATAAATGCAACACTTAGCTCACGTTTCCCACTGAACCATTCAAAGACTTTGTACGTACACAAAAAGCCTTTTTCTCTCAAATATTGTTCACAAATTTGTGTAAGTCTGTGTTAATGAGCACTTCTTTGCCGAGATAATCCATCCACCTCCCAGGTGGGGCATATCAAGATGCTGATTAGAAGCATGATTACTGCACAGGTGTGCCTTAGGCTGACCACAACAAAAGGCCACTGTAAAATGGGCAGTTTTATCACACAGAACGCCACAAATGTCACAAGTTTTAAGGGAAAGTTTTGCTTTCAAATTGTTATATTGCTTATGTGTAGTTACTTCAAATGATTGGAGTGGCTCTGTGGTCATCCCCTGGCTCCGCCATTGTGCCCTGAGGTGGATAAAATTGCTCTCTGCGCTCACCAGTTCTGTCACTGCGCCGCCTCACACAAGCAAAAAATAAATAAATAAATAAATCACCTCTATTCTAAAGCTACAAACATCACAGTTTGAATCCCTCAGCGAGGGCATATTTATGTAGCACCAGTTCACAACAAAAGTCATCTCAGGACAATAACGTGCGTTAGAAAATATAATTCCCATTTCTTTAGTTGACTCCATGAAAACACCAAAGATGTGGCAGTTTTACAGACAAAAAACAGATTTTAGCTCCAATGTTGTGATTCTCAAAGAGCCGAGTCCATTTTGAGAACTTTGTGAGGTCGGCGGTGGTGCGGACTCGTCAGGTCTCAGAACGAGGACGTGACCTGTGGGGCTTCCTTTTGTCTCAGGTGGTGGACGAATCCCGACAAAGCAACCCTCCTGTGATGCCCCGCCCCTCCAGCACCTTCAGCGGTTCCAGTCGAAGCCCGCACCATGACGTGGTTCCTGTCGGTAAGCCCACCGGCGGCAGGTTGGGTCATGAAGGCTCAGAAAACACTTTTTTTTTTACGTTGTCCTCCCCTCACCTTCAGCCTACAATGACAAGATTGTGGCGTTTCTACGGCAACCCAACATTTTCGAGATCCTGCAGGAAAGGCAGCCCGAGCTCGCCAGGAACCACTCACTCAAGTGCGTCCCTTCTTCTTCTTCTTGTGTTTTAATGTGTCTGTTTTAACCTTCACCTCCAGTGCCTCATCATCATCAGCTAGCAGCACTTACCCGTAACCCTGATGGATTGAGTCTGTTGAGCCTCTGACAAGTGTGTGTGCGCGTGTGTGTAGGGATAAGGTGCAGTTCATTCGCAGTGAGGGGGTCAGCAGCCTGGCTCGCCTCTCCAGTGACGCAGACCTCGTCATGCTGCTCAGGTGAGTCCTGCAGGTGGCGACAGGAACATCTGTTGTGTCAGATTGATGCTTTTTGTCGCTTTTTTTCAGCTGGCACACATGAATGTAAGAGTTACCGGTATGTAGTGTTAATGTGCAGAGTCATGTTGTATTCATGTAACAGGTTGCCATAACTGAAAAGACCAAATAAAAGTTAGGCTGTGAGCAATACACACATTAGTTTTATTAACATCATTACAACTTAAAGTGATATTCAGGTGTTTTGATGTGGGGTTTCCTTGATAAGGTTATAAACGATTATGGTCTTACCTAGCCTGGCCCTCGCCTTCCTGCACAGCTCCGCTCAATTCTCATTTCCCTTCACTGCTCAGTCTGGGACTTCTCCCATAGACAACGGTTTCTCCGGTAGATTTTTGACCGGACCAATCAGAGAACAGAAGGGGCAGAGTTTTTGGCCCCTAACCCACGCCCCCACCTGTCCCAGCGCAGCCAGCGAGCAGCCGCATGTTCTCATTCAAAGCGATGCAGGACTGTTTTATATGTGACACAAATGTGTTAAATTCGCCTTCTTAATCCCTTATCTGGAGTTTTCTTTTATTTATTTTTGCCAAAAGTCAAGTGATCGCTCCCTCCTCCTCCTCTCTCTCCGCTGAGTGCAAAGAATAAATAAATGCCTCAGGCTGTCACGAGAGAATTAAAATAGGGTTTTACGTACTTAACTCAGGACAGTATTACACTTTTATTATTTCATTTTATGCTTATGTTCGTTGGGTGTTTGGTGTTTTAGGGGTGTTTGGTGTTTCAGTGTTGGTGTAACTTTTCATACTTTTATACTACTATGAAAAAACTCAGGACAGTGTTACACTTTTACAATTTTAGTTTAGTGTTTAGATGGTTACTGTTGCACCGAGGGACTGAGAGAAACACAATTCCAATCCTGTGTATGTCCTGTACATATTGCAGTTCTGACAATAAAGTTGACTTTGACTTTGACTTTTGACTTTGACGTTGCTGCCCGAGTCCCTGCATATTTTCTGGTCTTCTGGACCAGCGCTACATGGTTTTATTAAATTTTTTTCAAACGTTATAAACAGAATATGCAGGCAGCGAGAGCAAATTCAGCAGGAGGCGGAGCTGAAGTCAAGTTTGGCAGAGCTCTGAGGGGGAGGGAGCAGAAAGCTTTCCCTGTTCAAAAATTTTCTAAGATCCAATGGTTTTGTTCCTCAGGCAGAGGCCACGCCTCCAGCAAGAATCGTTTCTCAATGGAGAAGTCCCAGACCCTAGTCCGAAGCGAAGTGAAGGACAAGGGTCTGGTTTTAACCAGGCTAGGTCTTACCTGTTCCAGATCATTCTTTGATTGACTTCAGTTTGGAGATAAAGTTTTATTCTGACCAGATGGACAGGCTACCGGTAATTGTTAATTCAAGGCAAAAGTTAACTAATCTGAGATCATGGTTAATCCAAGAAAATGGCAAAAAAATAAAGGCTGGTTTAAAGTTAATAAATTAACATTGAATTTGGATAAAACTAGTTACATGATATTTAGTAATAAAAATAAATCAATTGATGTACCATTTTTAATTGACGGATCTGAGATTCAGAGAGTTCATGAGGTGAGGTTCTTGGGCATCACCATTGATGATAAATTATCTTGGAAACAACATACTGTATACGTTCAGTTAAAGCAAAATTATCTAGGTCTATTGCGATATTTTACAGAGTTAGAGATTTATTAAATTATTAGGCACTTTATTTGTTGTATAATACATTATTTGTGCCACACTTAATTTATGGTGTTAGCGTTTGGGGTACGGCGTGTAAATCAATTACAATGCCTATTTTTATATTGCAGAAAAGAGCTGTTAGAATTATCACCAGAAAGAATTTCCATCATCCTTCAAGCATTTTGTTTTATCAAATTAAACTGTTGAAGTTTTATGATTTAGTTGATTATAATATTTTGTTAGTTTTGTATAAAGCACAGAATAATGCACTTCCTTCAAATATTCAGAAGTATTTTGTTAGAAGAACGAGTACGGTAGTTACAATCTTAAAGGGACAAATGTATTTGTGAAGCCACTTTTTCGGACTAGTTCGAGGGGAAGATCGCCCATAGTTCAAGGAATTGGGTTATGGAATGAATTGGAATCAGATATTAAAGTGGTTCAATCAATGGTTGTTTTCAAAAGAATGATTAAATTTAAACGGTTAAAAACATATATTTAAATGTGTTGGAATTTAGAAATTGAGATACAGAAGGTAAAAATTAAGTTGTTCATTATCTTGGAGATCAAATGAGTTGGTTGTATGAATTGTTTATTAGAGTATAAGGGGCAGATAAAATAAGATTTTTTCTTCTGCCACCTTTCATTTTATATATGTCTTGTCTTTTATTTTCTCCTATTGTATGTATTATTGTTGTGTATTTTTTTTATAAGATGAATAAATAAAAAAACAAACAAACAAACAATAGTTAATTCAAGCTATTGTTTAATCGAAGATAATGGTTAACCTAAGGAAAGAGGCTAATTCAAGAGTAAATGGATGATTCAAGCTAATAACTGATCTGAGCCGATGGCTAAATTTAGTTACTGGCTACTCCGAGCTAATGAATAATCAAAACTAATGCTAATCTAAGCTAATTGCTAAATTTAGCTAATGGCTAATCAAAACTAATGCTTATCTAAGCTAAAGGCTAAATTTAGCTAATGGCTACTCCAAGCTAATGGCTAATTAAAATGGTTAGCTAATGGCTAAATTTAGCTAATGGCAACTTCGAGCTAATGGCTAATCTTAGAAATTGCATAAGCTAAAAGCTCATTCAGACTAATTACACTAAAGTAATAGTTAATCTGAGAAAAATGGCTAATTCAAGATAATTACTGATCTGAGCTAATGGCTAATATGAGATAATGATTAATCCAAGCTAATGACTAAGTAGAGAAAAGGGCTGGATTTAGATAATGACTAATCTGAGATGATCAATCTGAACTGATGGCTAGTCTGGACTAATGGCTAATCTTAATTAATGGTTAATTCCAAAG
>JBBPBX010059125.1:0-21873 GCA_038048925.1 Garcialebias charrua | reverse complement strand
CGTGTTGCTGCTGCAAGCGAACAGATCTATGGATGCCCGCCCGTATCGTGTCCAGATCTGGTCCACGATGCACGGGTTCAGCCTCCACTCCAAAGCGAGGAGGGACCCTCTTGAGAGGGCGTCTGCCCCGTGGTTTAGCTCACCCGGGATGTGGGTCGCCCTCAGGGACAATATCCGGGAGCTGCACCACGTGAGCAGCTTGTGTGTCAACCTGAGGAGGGGTTGTGACCTTGCCCCGCCTTCTCTGTTGATGTAGGACACTGTGGTCCTGTTGTCTGATTTTATCAGGACATGTTGTTGTGCAATCAGTCCCTTCCTGTAAAAATGCTTCAGGGACAAAAACACTGCTTTCAGTTCCAGGAAATTTTATGTGGAGCTTTGCCTCCTGCTGTTTCCAGACCCCTTGGGCAAACTTGTTTCTGCAGAGACCTCCCCATCCTGTTTTTGAAGCGTCTGTGGTGACCAGTACTCTAGACAGTACTCGTCCCAGCGTGACACCTGTCCTGAACACTGAAGGGGCCCTCCAGGGCTCCAGAGCTTTCATGCACTCTGTGTTGATCAGTATACTCCCTGTCCATCTGGGAGAGGCAGGATACATTTGTTTGTTGAGCCATATTTGTAGAGGGCGCATTTTTAATAAGGTCTGAGGCACGTAGACAATGGTTGCTGCCAGGAGGCCCAGGAGATGCTGGCACAGTTTGAGGGAGACTCTCTGGCCCAGCTGAAAACGTGCCAGGCAGAGGTGGCGGGATGAAACCGTGCCTCTGAGAGCCTTGCTCTGTACAGAATGGAGTTGACCTGTACTCCCAAAAATACGGTAATCTGAGATGGGGTCAGATTACACTTTTCCAGGTTTATGACGAAACCCAGAGCTTCCAGGTGATACATCACCCTCTCTGTATGCTGCTGTGCCTGGACTCTGTCGTGTCCAAGGATGAGCAGATTGTCCAGATAATTCAGTACTCTGACCCCTTGACCCTCAGTGGGGCCAAGGCCACATCCAGACATTTCATGAATGACCGGGGTGTGGATTTCAAGCCAAAAGGCATTGCCAAAACTCGAACGCAATGCCTTGAAAGGCAAGGCGGAGATATTATCTGTGGGAAGGCAGGATGCTGACGTGAAAAAATGCATCATTCAGATCCATTGTGCAGAAATAATCCCCCGGCTGGGCCGAGTGAATTACTTGTCTGAATGTCAACATCCTGATTTTTTTACGTTTTTATTCTTCTGTTCGGACTCCTAAGGTCCAAAATAGGCCACAAACCCTGATCCCGTTTCGGGACCAGGAAGTACTTGCTGTAATGACCCTTTTCTACATCGTGAGCAGGGACCATTCTGATCACACCTTTCTGTATCATGACTGAGATCTCGTCTCTAGAGACATGAGTTCTGTCTGGGGTTAAGGAAGACGGCAGCACCCCCGTGAAAGGTGGTGGCTGCTTGTGGAACTGCAGCCGTAGACCAAGGGTGACAGTGGGCGTGACCCACGTGCTCGGTTTGCATGTGTACTAGGTCCTTTGATGGACGCAGTTTTATTAGAGGGGGGTTGGCCGCCTGTGTGAGACGGCTCCCTACGCTCTATGTTGACACTGGTTGCATAAAAAAATGGTGGGGTTTTCCCTTGAGTCGTGAAACGGAACAGCTTGAGTAGTTTGAGACTTTATTGTCGTGTGTGAACGGCAATTTCTCTTTATTACACAAGCATTTGAGTGTTCTTGTGTGTTTAAATGTTCTGGACCAGTTAATCTGTCCCTTTAACACAGATGGAGTTAATAAGTTAACTTAGGTTCGGGAGCAGGGCCACACCCAAATCACGCCCCCAATTATCCCACGCAACCTACTTATACCTCGCTCACCTATTCATCTCATCTCAGTTCGTTACGTTTTGTCGACGGCGCTTCTACTCACCATGGACGACGCTTCTTCTTTCGTCCTCCACTCTGTTTCCGAGGGTCTCTTCGGAGTTCCATCCGCCGTCGACGAGTCCCCTCCTGCTGTTACCAGTCGGGCTCCAGGCTCCGTTTTCGCGACTCAAGCTAAGTATTTTCACTCCTCGGACTCGGTCCCTAACTATTTTATTTACTGTTTCTCACCCTTCCGGGGTCTCTCCGCCACTCGCATCTCTTTCTCGTTTCTGGTCGGCCCGAGGCGTTTGGTCAACATGCTCGTTTTCCTGGTCCTCAGCGTCCACCGGCTCTCAGTACGACCGCTTCTCTGCGTTCCTCTTCCAGTGTTATTCCAACACGCCAGCTTCTCGAGCCGTGTACCGTTGCCTGCTTTCGGCGCTCTCTCCGCTGAATGGGTATCCCTTTCAGCAGTTCTGACACTGGATTGTGTCTCTTTCAGCTCCTTTCCTCCTCGGTGCCTCGACTGCCACCAACTTTACCGTCATCTGAACTACCCGCGGCCGCGACTTATGTTCCAGCTTCCGCTTCCGCTTCCAATCTGTGTTGCCAGATCTCGCGACGGAAACAAGCGACCAGCCCAAACCAAGCCCAACTGGCTGCCCACCCCGTTGTGTAAAACGACGGCCAATTTTTGTCAGTATGCATTTTTTTGGGCATTACTGTACATATAACCAGCAACGTTTTGCTAGCTTAACACTTTGAAGAACCTATCCACTCTAAAAAATAAATGTTAAAATAAATTAGAATTGATATCAATAAACCATAAATGATCAAATAAAAATAAATTACATTGCATACTTACACAACTTAATCCCATGAAACCTCTTGGAATCGTTTGCAGAGCGTTGACAACATTGGACATTGACAACAGAATCTTGAAGGATGCGTACAAATAAAAATAAATGCAAAAACACTAAGATAAATAGAATAAAAAAAAACTGTATGGTAATCTCATAGTTGAGCTAACATACTACTTTAATCTATCCTGAATCATGCTTTAAGTGTGCGCTCTGTCTCCCATTCTTTATTATATTTTCCCGTATTTCTCATATTTATTGTAGCTAATTTTAGCGTGGTCTTGTCACTCTAGACAAAGAATAAAGTGCTAAGATTAACGAGCCCATGCAAGCGGCTTAGCATTCCAAACAAGCCCAAGACACCACAACGATCGACTCGCCAAATTTATGTGCATCTGTAGAAAATAACAAGCTCACATTTGCTTAAAGCAGACTTGGCTGCTATTCTTCCAACGTCTACCGTGACGTCATTCCGTCATCGACTGCAGGACTTCCCGTCATGGCGACAGCTCCCCCAGTGGGAGCCGGGTCACATTACCGCCTGTACTCGTAACCTCTTCATCAATACCGCTCATTCTCAATCAGTTCATCTGGACAGTTTCTTTTTAGTAGAAACGTTTCACCCTCACTCCAGAGGGCTTCGTCAGTCAGAGTAGTCCAAAGCAAACTGAAGCTACCCCACCAAGTAAACAACTTAAGTGGACCAACCAGTTTGCTGTAGCCAAGATGGTTTCTGGGGGCTTGTCCCTCGTCGACTCCTCCCAGGTAGGCAGACAGATGAACTGATTGAGAATGAGCGGATTTGATACCTGGACTATTGAGAATTAACTTTCTTCTCTTCATCAATACTTTCTCAGCTTTTTCCAATGACTTTCGGTCCCGCCTTCGCAGGCTCTATGAAATCACCACCCATCCCTCCATCATCATTCTCTTCTTCCAATCATTCCAATCCGGTTTCGACTTCTTTTCCATTGCCCACGGCTTCGGCTCGGACATCTGCTCCGAGCGACCGCAGGGCCTTCCATCGTGGCGGCAGCTCCCTCCTGTGGGTGCCAAGTCACATTACCACCTGTACCGCAACCTCTTTATCTGTACTTCCCCTGCTTTCTCCAACGTCTTTCGGTCCCGGCCTTCGCAGGCTTCGCAGCGTCACCATCCATCCCTCCATCTACACTCCCTTCTTCCCATCTTTCCAATCTGGTTTCAGCTGCTTTTCAACCGCTCGCGGCTTCGCCTCGGACACCTGCTCCAGGATCCCGCAGGACCTTCTGTCATGGCGAGTGCTCCCCCCAGTGGGAGCCAGGTCACATTGCCGGTCGTACCCGCAACCTCTTTATCGGAACTTCCCCAGCTACTCTACCCCCTCCACTCTTCCCATGCCTCCTTTCTCATTGGCTCCCCGTGCAGGGGTCTTCGCATCACACGCCCTTTCGCACTCTCCTTCGGCGACCTCCGTTCGCTCTATTCGTCCCTCCTTCCTCCCGTCCCCTCATCCTTTCACCCCTATTTCCTTCCTTCATCCTTACATCCCTCACCCCTCCATCCCTTCATCCCTACTTCCCCTCATCCCTACATCCCTCACCCCTTCATCCCTTCATCCTTACGTCCCTCACCCCTCCATCCCTTCATCCCTACTTCCCCTCATCCCTACGTCTCTTTCCTTCATCCCCACATCCCTTCATCCCCTCCTCCCTTCTCCCATACTTCCTCCTTCATCCCATCATCCCTTCCTCCCTACAACCCCTCATCCCTCATCCATCCATCATCTTCAATGCACTTTCACCCAGCCTCAGCTTACCTATGTGCTGACCATCGTCATCCTCGTTGTCACGGTGCTTTCACGCAGCCGCAGCCTTAACAACGTGCTGACCCTCATCATCTTCCTCTTCGTCACAGTGCTTGTCGCAGCCACAGCTGTACCAAAGTGCTGACCATCGTCATCATCATCATTATCTTCAAGGCGCTTTCACGCGGCCACGGCTATATCGGCATGCTGTCAGTCATCATCATCCTCTTCATCGCTGTGCTCTCCCGCGGCCGCTGCACCACGAAGTGTTGACCAGCCCAACACAAGCAATCGGATCTTCATCCCCTCATCCCTTCCTCCCTATAGCCCCTCTTCCCTCATCCATTCATCATCTTCTGGGCACTTCACACGGCCTCGGCTGACGCGAAGTGCTGAACTTTGTCGATCGTCCTCATCATCCTCATCGTCTTAGTGCTTTCACACAGCCACAGCCGTACCATGTGCTGGCAGTCATCATCATCCTCATCATCTCGGTGCTCTCACGCAGCCGCTGCATCACAAAGTGTTGACCTGCCCAACACAGGCAATCAGATCTTCATCCCCTCATCCCTTCCTCCCTACGGCCCCTCATCCCTCATCCCTCGTCCCTCATCCTTTCCTCATTTTCTGAGCGCTTGACATGGCCTCAGCTGACACGAGGTGCTGTACATTGTCAATCTTCATCCTCATCGTTTTAGTGCTTTCACACGGCCGCTGCCGTACCTATGTGCTGACCATTCATCATCATCCTCGTCATCTCTGTGCTTTCACGCAGCCACTGCTGTGACAAGGTGCTGACCGTCGTCATCATTGTCTTCGAAGTGCTTTCACTCAGCCACAGCTGTCACAACGTGCTGTCCATCATCTTCGTTATCTTCATAGCGCTTTCGCACGGCCACGGCTGTGACGAAGTGCTGACCATCATCATCGTCTTCAAAGCGCTTTCACGCAGCCACTGCTGTAACGAAGTGCTGACCTTCATCATCTTTATCTTCAAGGCGCTTTCACCCAGCCACAGCTGTTACGAAGTGCTGACCATCATCATCTTCCTCTTCATCTGTGTACTCACGCAGCCGCGGCGTCGCAAAGTGTTGACCGTCGTCTTCATCGTCTTCTTCTTCTTTGTCATCGTCGACATCTTCGTCATTTTCATAGTCATCGTCTTCATCATCGTCATCCTTTGTCCTTTCGGCTTAGCTCCTCGCTCCCCGTCCGCTTCTTATCACAGCGGAACAGTTTCTCACGCTTTCCACGTAGTTTGCCGTCTTCCATAGTTCATCTCTCGACATCGTATCCCCCCCGTCTGTTCGTTACCTATTCTTGCTCCACCCTCTGAATCCGTATTTCTACCATCCGGACTTGCTTGTCCGACATGGAATTAATTTCCAGCTCACAAGCGTCTCAGTTCCGTTTTACTTCGGTTTCTTATGGGGTTCCTCGTCCTTGCGATCCTTTGGGGGCTTGAATGGTCGAAATCATCCACACTGATAACATTACAGTCGTGGACATGATTAACAAGGGCCGTTCTCACTCTCTAGTTATCCTGCAGTTTATTCGCAAATTAACTCTTAATCTCAGCCCAACATCAGTTCTTGCTCCGAGCCTACTTGGCATACATCCGCAACAACCACAGTGACTTATTCCAAGCTCACACATGTCCTTGTTTTATTAATCCAGCGACTTTTGGGGTTCATCGTCGGGCTCGGGAAGGAAAACAAGTGAACCGTTCCCGAAGGCCAAACCCCACGCAAGAGTCTTCTCATCCCAAGCCCTTCAGCACTCTCCTCGGACAACATCCTTCAGTTCCACTCATCCCTTCATCCCCTCATCCCTACTTCCATATTCCCTTCATATACTCATCCATACTTCCATCCTCTCCTACATTCATTCATCCCTCCATCCCTTCCTATCATCCCTACTTCCACATTCCCTTCATCTACTCATCCCTACTTTCATCCTCTCCTACATTCATTCATCCCTTCATCCCTCCATCCCTTCCTATCATCGCTACTTCCATATTCCCTTCATCTACTCATCCCTACATTCATCCTCTCCTACATTCATTCATCCCCTCATCCCTCCATCCCTACATCCCTTCCAATCATCCCTACTTCCATCTTCCCTTCATCTACTCATCCCTACTTCTCTCCTACATTCATTCATCCCTTCATCCCCTCATCCTCCATCCCTCCATCCCTTCCTATCATCTTTCCTACATCCCCTTTCTTCCCTCAACCCTACAACCCCTCATCCCTTCATCCCTCATCTTTTCATCAATAAAAAACTTAAACTTGTGTTTTGTGGCGTGGTTCCTTGCTAATGAAATGGAGTTAATAAGTTAACTTAGGTTCGGGAGCAGGGCCACGCCCAAATCACGCCTCCAATTATCCCACGCAACCTACTTATACCTCGCTCACCTATTCATCTCATCTCAGTTCGTTACGTTTTGTCGACCCCAATCCCCCCTCTCCCTTCTTCCAAGTTTACTCTTCGTCCATAACCATGCTTTGCTTTCTCTTGCTCAGGTTTCCGTCCGGGGGGGTTCATCGTCGGGCTCGGGAAGGAAAACAAGTGAACCGTTCCCGAAGGCCAAACCCCACGCAAGAGTCTTCTCATCCCAAGCCCTTCAGCACTCTCCTCGGACAACATCCTTCAGTTCCACTCATCCCTTCATCCCCTCATCCCTACTTCCATATTCCCTTCATATACTCATCCATACTTCCATCCTCTCCTACATTCATTCATCCCTCCATCCCTTCCTATCATCCCTACTTCCACATTCCCTTCATCTACTCATCCCTACTTTCATCCTCTCCTACATTCATTCATCCCTTCATCCCTCCATCCCTTCCTATCATCGCTACTTCCATATTCCCTTCATCTACTCATCCCTACATTCATCCTCTCCTACATTCATTCATCCCCTCATCCCTCCATCCCTACATCCCTTCCAATCATCCCTACTTCCATCTTCCCTTCATCTACTCATCCCTACTTCTCTCCTACATTCATTCATCCCTTCATCCCCTCATCCCTCCATCCCTCCATCCCTTCCTATCATCTTTCCTACATCCCCTTTCTTCCCTCAACCCTACAACCCCTCATCCCTTCATCCCTCATCTTTTCATCAATAAAAAACTTAAACTTGTGTTTTGTAGCGTGGTTCCTTGCTAATGAAATACTGGTGGTAAAAGTTCTGCCTTTTCTCTCCCTCTGTGGGTGAAAATGCCTGTAATGGTGTAGGGACAGCTCAGGATCATGCAGGCCTCTGCTTTCTCTCCGCACCGCAGGAGAAGTACTGGGTTGACCCGTGACTTCTGCACAGAGACGCTAAAACACTATGTGGTTTTATTAGTGCTTTAAAATAACATGTTGTCTTTATCGCACAAACAGGGGAACATGTTTTGTGTTTTAACGAACATCTTTGTCCCTTCCACCATGGTCTCTTGGACCCTGGGAAGGTTTGAATATGTGTGGCTTTCCTTTTCCCGTGGGTGGAAAAGCCCTCATCAGTGAGGATGTTGGTTGCCGGTGTCACAGTGCGACAATCGCTTGTCATGCTCTTACCCAGAGCAACCGCCAATGGGCCCGAAGGGCAGTAAAGTCCTGTGGACCTCGTCCAACGGCTCTGCCGACTTTTCCCTTTGTTGGTAGCCCCCTGCAGTTCCTGCAGCTTTTCTGCCCGGTTAGCCTGCAGCATCGAGGCCGTGCGGGCCGCGGGGCACTGTGCGCGCTGGATCTTTCCAGCTGCACTGCTGAAGACGACATGGTTTGCTGGGTAGGCCTTGGTGGCTGAAGTTCTGGATGTGAGGCAGACCCGTCAGTTCCCTGCCCTCCCAGTCCTGAACTGGGAGAAGGGGGGGAAACGGTGGTGGCCCTGGGTGCCGACCCTGACCGCGTGAACCCAGTTAAAAAACCTGGGGACACCGGCGTGTCATGCCTCACCGAGGTTGCTGCCTCGGGAGGAATAGTTACCCGCCAACCTTGACTCTTGTTGTCCCGGTGGGGTGCAGGTCTTGGCACCTGAGAGACTCAGCCATTCTGCGACACAGGTCAAGAAGAGCCGGAGTGGATCCGTCTGCTTCAACAAGCACCGTTGCAGCTTGTTTTGAAAAGCCCTCTGCTCCCTCCTCGAGGCCTTCCTCCATCGCTGAAGGCTTCGTCGGGGGCAGTAGTTGGGCTTTTCTCCTGTTTGGAGGAGATTCCCTCTGCTCGCCCTTGTCCACTCCATCAGGGTTCCTCGAACTCTGACATGGTTAACGTCTGAGAGCCATCCTTTAGCCCGTAGGTGGATAAGCTCTCAGCGTCACAATGTTCTCGCCGTGGACGCAGGGAAACTACCAGTCAGCGTAGCGGATCAGGTAGGCAGAAATTCCTCCTCATGGACTGCTTTTCTTTTCTTTGCTGGTCGGAGAGCCTCCTTGTTAGCATGAACTAAACGTGGAGGTACTCGTGAGCCTGCTAGCGGTGCTAAACGGGCAGTCGAGTAGAGCAGCAATCGGTAGACAAACTTAGCAGCTATAATAATAATAATGAATTCAATTTATAACGCACTTTTCATTAGTGAAAATCTCAAAGTGCTACACACATTGAATGCTACACACATTCATACACCGGTAGCAGCAGACTACCATGCAAGGTGCTTTCCAGTCCTACCGGGAGCAACTCGGGATTAAGTGTCTTGCCCAAGGACACATCGACACATAGTGTGGGGAACCGGGATTCGAACCGCCAACCTTCCGATCGGGGGATGACTGCCATTACCACTATGCCACGGCCGCCAAGTGCCAGCTATGGGACGAACTCCCTCGTCGGTTCGGTCGGTTCGGCTACACAGGTTAGCGAAACAGACAGAACAGAAGGTTAGTTAGCAAGCTAGACTAAGCAGTTTTTCATATACCTCACGATGGAGTCCTCCGTTGTTCACTCGTAGCCGTGCTAATCGTGTTAGCAGTGCTAATCGTGTTAGCAGTGCTACACGCGCCCGACATCCGCCTTTCGCTGCCATGGGAGCTCTCGGTTAGCCGGGCTAACCGTGGGAGCTAGCCAGTTAGCCGCTGAGTTACTCAATTTCCACCTGCCTCTCTCCAGAGCCATCCGCGAGAAAATAGCGTCGAGTGTTTTCGTGCGTAGCAACTCTAAGCAGACCGGACAGGCCTCATGGGTGTCCGTTGCTGAAAGGGGATAGCCACATCCGCTGGAGCAGGCTTGGGAGCCGGGGCTCGCTGGCCTGCTGGTCTTGTTGGAGTTTTTCGACTTTCTCTCGCTCTTCTCTGGAGCCATGGCCGAGAAGAGACGTCGAGTTGTAGCCAGATAGCCGTCCGCTAACCGTGGCGGAGAAGTCCTCCCGCTGAGCTGCTCGCGGTGGCTAGCCTGTTAGCTCCGTTAGCTAAGCAGGTAGGTAGCATGTGGCACAGTTAGCATCAGCTAACTGAGCGGCTAAACAGCAGAAGAATAAAAGGTAGACGACACTAGGTTAGCCTCCCGCTAACCCTAGCGCTCGCAGAGAAGCCCTCCCGCTCTGGGCAGGGAGCAAGCTCACCTCCAGTCGAGCGTTCCTGTCACACGGAGCCCTCAGTTCTGCGAAATTCAGGTGTAAGCGAGGTAAAGGGCAGAAAAGAGAAAGAAAGGTGGGGTGTCAGCCTCCTTTATACAAAGAAGGAGGGGCCTCATTGATGACGCTGATGCCCACCTGCCTTTTTCAAGGCGTAATTGTATTACTTCAGGTGAACCGCGCGGTGGCGCAATTCCCATAGTCAATGTGTTGAGCTGGGTGTACTGACTGACAAGGGAACTAGAGTGCCATGGGGAGCAGATGGTGGGGGTTAAGGGCCTTGTTCAAGGGCCCAGAGTGGAGCAAATGAGGGTGGAGATAGATGTGGGTGTTTCACATTTCCCACCCACATTTTCATGTTGTCAGTCTGGGGAGTCGAACCGACGACCTTCTGATCCCAGGCTCGCCCTCTCTAACCTCTGCCCCAAAATGTAAAAACTTGTTGTTTTGGAAGGCGGGTAATTTTAGTCAGAAGCCTCCATTTTAGAAGCACACATTTAGAGAGGAGAAGCAGCCGCTTCAGCCTCCTGAGGTTGTACGACATGAATGAAGACAATGCTCGAGAAGGAGCTGTCGATCAGCATTTCCACAAAGCGTGTGACTGTGCAACAATCAATGCCTCCAACACATGGGCCGCTCTTTGAAAAGCTCTACAAACACACCATTAAAATAGAGATCAATGGAGGGCCTTGCTTTCTGTGTTATCATACAACAGACACACATTCTGGGTCCCTACAACGTCTTTGTACTCCCCCCGCCCCCAAAACCCCAAGAAGAAACATTATAAACACAACCTTTCCAAGTCCGAGCATAACATCACGTGATTTAATGTATCACTGTTTTTCAATTCAGCGCTATAAAGTTGCCATTAAATGTTTTTTTTTACCAAACCCAAGAGTTTCATAAACAATTCCCGCGTTAATATAAACCTCATCTTCATTCGGAGAATCAATTTAATCAGTAATTTAAACTGCAGCTGCAAGAAATCATGCATCAAATCACATCAACAAATTAAATATACAAATTCAATAGAAGATAAAGTAATATAGAAAAGTAAAAACAAGTTAATATAAATGCATAAATACTGAAGATATAAGAAGCATTACACAAATACAAATTGCTATTGGTTCCTGCTAAAATCATCTGGAGAGGAGGTTTTAAACAAAACCACAGAGCTGTGCAGATATACGACTGAAAAATATCAGCGTGCTCCCATTTCTGTCTCTTATAAGTATGCTTTTGTGTAAGAAATTCATAAAGGCAGAGAGATTGTGAACCAGCCTGACTGATGCCTGGAAAGAATGATCTTCTTTAGAGTCAGAATACTTGCGCTTTGCTGCAGAAGATTACAAATCTATTTTACATAATATTTATTATTGAGGTTGTATGTTTTTTTATTTTGTTTCCATTTTAGTCGATATGTCAATGTTGTTTCTTTATGTCTGTAAAGAAAATGCATTTAAAAAATCAAACGCAAGTGCCAGGGCAAAATACTTGTACCTGCATGGTATATTTTTGTCTTCTATATTAGATTTCAAGGCACTGGGTGGCAGCATTTTATTATTTTAATACAATGACAACTAATTTCATAATAAGCAGCTATCATATGTTGCATTTGCTTCAAAGATGTAGGCCAGTTTGTACTTTAAATCATTTTGAACGGCATATCTTGGACTTTATCATCAGAAAAACAGATGACAAAAGTTATTTTCAGAACTTTGAATATGTCTGCTCCAATTCCTGTTCTATTCACTAAAAAGCCAGAACTACACAGTGTTGTGCATCCTTTTACTGTATTTTTCAGACTATAACACACACTGGATTATGCGGCTCAATATCAATAAACGGGTTTGTTTTCATACCTAAGGCGCACTAGATTATAAGGTGCATTAAGCAAAACAAAACAGTCAGAGAAGTCAAACTTTGTTCAACTCATTCACAATAACCACATAAAATAGGTTAGAGGTCAGTAAGCACAACCATAATTAATACATAAGATGTGACTGATTAGGCTCACCGTTGATTTTTAAGGAAATTAACGGATTTTAAATGCACCTTACAGTATGAAACATACTGCAGTTTACCTTGTAATCAGATTATCCATCCACACTGTATTATTTGTATAAATGACAGCATTCACAGGCTGACAATTATAAACTGCTACACAACTGTGGAGCAAACAAGCGGCCATGGTGGTAAAATTAAACTCATTTTTCTTTGTCAGAGTCAGAGTCAGAGAGTCTTTATTGTCATTTGCACCGCATGTGGTACATGAGATGAAAACGAGATTATGTACACGAGGTCCCAGTTACATCCAACAACAAATGAAAGAGAAAAACAGTAATAACATCGAGAACTAACTAAGAAAAACATCAACTAGTAATACACTAAGCCTAATATAGTGGGAATAAACAGCAGCACGAACATGAGTTTGTATGAGCAGATGGTCACAGATGGTCACAGATGAACACAGCAACAAGAAAACATATCAGCATCACCATGATGTGATATTTTGCAGTGTTTATTTTAATTTTATTTTTATTTATTCATGAGTCTAACAGCCTCAGGGTAGAAGCTGTTCCTCAGTCTAGTGGTTCTACACTTGATGCTCCTCAACCTCCGTCCTGAGGGGAGTGGGGCAAAGAGTGAGTGTGCTGGATGAGTGAGGTCTTTCATGATGCAGGTGGCTCTTTTCCTGCATCTGGAGGTGTAAATGTCTGTGATGGTGGGGAGACTGACTCCAACAGACTTCTGTGCAGCCTTCACCACTCTCTGCAGAGCTTTCCTCTCTTCAACTGTGCAGCCTCCATGCCACACGTTGATGCTGGAGCACAGGATGCTCTCCACTGCACACCTGTAGAAGGAGGTGAGAACTGGGCTGCTCAGACCGGCTCGTCTCAGCCGTCTGAGGAAGTAGAGTCTCTGATGACCTTTCTTGATCAGGCTGGTGGTGTTGTTGCTCCAGCTGAGGTTATCATTCATGTGTACACCCAAGTATTTGTAGCTGGAGACCACTTCCACTGCAGACCCACCTATTATCAGTGGGGCATGGGTGTGTTTGTTCCTTCTGAAGTCCACAATCATCTCCTTTGTCTTCTTCACATTCATGTGAAGATTATTCTCTTTGCACCAGCTCTCCAGGTGTTCCACCTCCTGTCTGTAGCTGGACTCATCATTGTTTGTGATGCATCCCACCACCGCTGTATCATCTGCAAACTTAACAATATGACAGCCTGGAAGTGTGGCTGTACAATCATATGTGAGCAGAGTGAACAGAAGGGGGCTCAGCACACATCCCTGAGGAGAGCCAGTGCTGAGGGTTATGGTGGAGGAGGAGAAGTTGTGGATCTTCACGGACTGTGGTCTGTCTGTTAAGAAGTCTAGTATCCAGTTACAAATAGAGGGGCTTAGTCCAAGTGTAGATAGTTTGTCTATCAGAGTTTGGGGGATCATGGTGTTGAAGGCAGATGTGAAGTCCACAAAGAGCAGACGCACGTATGAGTCTTTGCCAGTCGGAAGAGGAGTTACTGTATATATTTTTTCTTTAAGTGTCTGTTACTGGTAGTTGCATGGCGTGTGGTCACCATTATCTCCTTTACTCCTTTTGTTTGGACAATTGCACATTTCTGTGTTGCTCATTGTTGGGACAGCATTTTTTTTCTTGTAATGCTGGATTGTTCTACGCTGCCGACCGGAACTACTACTTAATACCACATACAATGCCACAGTAACAAAATATCCTTGTTAAGGGCAGGTTTTAACATTTCTGTGAACCACCTACAGCTTTCAAAAGCATAGATATATTGCATATATTTTGCAGCAGAGTTCTGTGTAAAGCTCATGAACAAATCATATCTTACTTGTTGTGCAGAGTTCTTTATATGATCTCAGCTTGGAGAAATAAAGTCTGACTGGAGCCTTGACCAAAGTGGACTGCTGATGTCTTAAAAGAGCTCCAATCTCAAATATTTTATAGCAGTTCATGCAAACTCTATTTTTCATGCCTTCACATTAACAACTACAGTATTTCACAATACATGGGTATTCTGTCAGAAATATTTTGATATTCCTGCTGGAAGTGCTCCAGGCTGCACCAGAAGCAATATAACTTTTCTTGGTAATGGGGGCTGTGTGTGTGTTTTTGGTGTTTTGAGCTAATTTCTGTTTGGTTTTCTCGGGGTTTATCATGTCGAGTAGTTTTTGGTTGGTCCATATTCCAGTTCCTGTTGTATTTCCTCAGTTTTTCTCTTTTTCAGCTCATCTCAAACTTTTCTCTGCTTAAAGTGGGGCTAAACTCCCTGTGGATCTGTAACTCTGCCCCAAGACGAAATTCAAAAAAATGCAACAAAGTGGGAGTGTCAACAAAGGAGGGGGAGGCGGGTGGGTGTTGAGCGAGGAGGTGTGGCCAGGGCGAGAGACCGTTATTGTTTCTGAATGTTAAAATTACATTAGTAATAAACAACAAGCAACAACAAAGAATAATTATGTACTCACACAATCTATCCGAAACAAAAGGCGTAAAAAAATAAAATAATAATAATACAAGATATGCCATGACCGGGGTTCGAACCTGGGTCTGTCGGATCACAATCCCGCACTACACCACTGCCCTATTGAGGCATCTATGCATTGCTCGTCCATCGCAATATAAGAAAACAAATACAACCAAATAGTTTTGATGACGTGAAAAGTATTCCTACAATAAATAAGTTAAAATATACAAATAACTAGTGCCATTCCAAAAACTATAATATGCTTTGTTGCAGTACTTTTCCGGCGTGCAATGTACCACTTCCATATAAGGTATGAACTGCAGCGAGGACCTTCCCATCTCTGCAAGGGATTGGCTCTGCTTGATCCACTTTTGTGACGTCAGAGTTTACAAGACACGTCAGAGTGAACAGTCCTTGACCAATAAGAAAATCAAGGTGCAATTCCTCTGTTCAACCCATAGGGTTACCGTAAACACGTTTTTAGACCAAATATTGCCGATTTAAACTAATACGCACAAATATATGAGGATTAACACAGACATAGTGCTATATAACATTCTGGACACATTCTAGGGAGTTTATCAGCTAAAAAAAGTTAATTTTGAGTTTAGCCCCTCTTTAATAATCAACTCATCTTTGTTACGCTCCTGGTTTCAAGTATTGTCAGATTGTTTTTCTTCATGGTGATCTGCCATTTTGCCTCATGCTTTTACTTCTTTAGTTGTGTTTTTAAAATTATTCCTGCTGAAATCTGGAGCCTGCCACCTTGCGTTTGTTTGACACAGCTAGCTGCTGCCATTTGCATTTGCAAATATTCAGAACTGTGTGAAAATAACTGTGAAACTGGCTGTAGTGTAATGGTTAATAAAACAGTGTTCACCTGAACCTAAAGTTTTGAGACTGAACCTGGTATAAGCCGACAGCACTTCACTTTTGTCTTGGCCAAACCCAAACAAGATAATAGCTCATCAATCACGTCAGAATTAAGCTCTCTCTCCGGACTGAGAGCATTAAAAAAGTTAACCATGGTGGGTAAGATTTATTGTTCATAACTTTTCTAAAGACTCTTGTTTCAAAAATCCAAACCATTCATCAGAACGGTGTAATAAACTATTTCAAGACAAATAACTGAGCTTTTATTTGGTGATTTCAAAGTTCAATTTGTGACACTATTCCAAAAATGTGTTTCCTGGAACGAGGACTTTTTATTCTAACTAATTGTTTGTTTGAAATATTCATGCACTTTTTAATAGTCTGAGCAAACAGCACAATAATGCAGATACCGGTACATTCATTTTCCAAGCAAACATTCAAACAGTGACACATCTGTTCTGCTGTTACAATTCTATAAAAGTACTCCAAAACAATGTGAACAGTTAACATTACGGTAACCTTGACTGTGTCAACTCTCAATGAGTCACAAAGAGAGCCGTGACTAAAAGCTGCTCATTTGAGTGCAGCAGGCTGCTAGATTTAGGAAAACCAGCTATTTTGGCCACATGCTTTTGGAGACAAGAGTCGACTGTATCTTAATTGCATCTGCGTTATATCTGCAAGTGACTAACAGAAAATGTACACATGGTTCCGGTGGAATGAGATTGACTAAACCTCAGAGGAAATCTGGTCCACAGAGCCGGTGTGCAGCTTGCATGTCTGTGTGTCATTAGCTCACTTTGACTCGTCTCGTCGGAGGAGCCGAGGCGCTGGAAGGAATCCCAATAGAAGGTTTTCTGACTCCAAACATTTAACAGTGAATTTAAGATTACAGACCTTGGAGGCCATGCAGGCATGCGAGCCTGGTGTTCCCAAACCCCGACAGACCAAAGGATGCAAACTCCTGAGACCCCTTCAGCTGCAAAACCGCTTCAAAACCCCATCACTTTCAAGAACAGAAAGGGATTTCTCTGTCGGTGTTTCAACTCTTTGGGCCCCTTTTCAAGACATAGCTGTGACTGATTATTAGTTCACAAATATAGATTTAAGCTCCACGCAAACACACACACACACACACACACACACACACACACACACACAACATTGTTGCATTCCTGCTCATATCATGATTTTTAATCAGACCTGGGTGGAACATTTATCCTCCTGATTTAATGGTAAATCTGTTCAATACTCTGCAGGCCCAGCCACAAACATGCACACTCAGTCTAAAAATGCATCTACATTATTTCAGCTGAGTGCAACTAAATAATTTATGGGGGGTGGGGGTGGGGGATTTACGACATTATGAGCAGGAACAAAAGCTTATTTTAGTACGGTACAAGAAGTACAGGACTCTAGTAAAATGCCAACTCAATAAGCAATGACTTGTTACTATTTTGGTGGCATGCAAAAAATTAATTATAACCCCCCAAAAAATCTAAATTTAATTAACCCTGCAAAGTTATACTGTACCAACTTTCTCTAACATCCAAGCTCAGTTTACAACTATGTGCTGTAGAAATGCAAAGGGTAAATGAGACCATGGTGCCTGCTTCATTACAAAATAATAAGAAAGCTTGTCCACATTTTAATGAAATATGCTGATGAAGATTCTCAGTCATCCAGGACATGATAAAATCAAAAAAGGCGTTCAATACAGAACAACTGGACTTTATTTGAAATAAAGTCCAGTTTATTTCAAATATTACAAATTAGGGGTGGGCGATATTACCAAAAAATGATATCACGATATATTTTTTGAAATACCCCGATAACGATATCAGACGATATTTCACATTTTCTCCTTTTATTGAATCAACCAAACAAATGTGTAATTTCAAAATGACTTTTCATAAACAGTCACCAGAATACAAAAAAATATATTCATATTTAACAAGCAAAAATATATATACCGCACCAGCCGCCACTGAGGTGTGCGGTAATGACTATTCTAACACTTTAACACATTTTAAAAGAGCATACAGTAAATAAAAATAATAATTTCTTACTTTAAGCGGCAGCTTCTGTCATCAGTTTGCCTGTTAGCTCCAGCTGTTAGCTCCAGCTGTTAGCTCCAGTTGTTAGCACCGCTGCGTTACGTCTGAGCTTCGCAGCTTTCTGTAGCACCACGCAGTTTAAACCCTTTACAGGAAGGACTGTTAGTATCCTAACTTCATACAGTTGGAGACAGAAAAAGTTTTAATAACTTACCGACGCCGCAGTCTGTGCGCGCCGCCGCCTTCAGCTGTTAGCATTTAGCCCCCGAACCCGCAGCTCCGGGCAGTCCGGTTTAGCTGCACGCACCTCCTAAAAGGTTGTCGGCTTTATTATTCCAAGTTAGCTCGTTGTCCCCCGATGTCTTCGGCTTCCAGTCCGACATCGAGGCGAGCTCCAGGGACCTCTGATCGCACAAAGCCGGCTGCCCGGTGAAGCTACGAGATGCAACTATGAGGCTAATGCTAGCTCGTTCCTCCTCCTCGCGGTGTGCGCGCGCATGCGTATTAACAAAATGTAGGGCATCTCCACATGAAGGCAGTCTCCACGGAACACCGGCTGCTGTCTGCTGCTTCACGCGGTCCGCGTTCCTCCACAAAACCACCGTTATCGCAAAGTGACGCAGTCAAATGACGTCATCATAGGATGCCGCGATATAATTTTTTTCACCGGTGTCAAAAAATCCACCGGTATTATCGTAAACGAGACGATATGGCCCACCCCTATTACAAATAAAGTCAAATAAAGTCCAGTTGTTCTGTATTGAACGCCTTTTTTGATTTTAATGAAATGTTATATAACTTGATTCAAGACAAGCCAAGCTTTGTCTTGCACACTTCAGGCTCAGCAGTTCAATGGGGTTTTCAACCAGATCAAATATACAATTTGAAAATCACAAAATGTCCATTCATACACACACACACACACACACACACACACACACACACACACACATACGCACACAAACACACACACACACACACACTAAAAAAGGATTTGGCTTTAAATACACATCCATACAAACACAAACATGGATTAAAACTGCAAGCAGGTTGCAGGGAGCTGGTGCCTATGTCTGTTCCTGGCGTGCACACTGGACCAGTCCGAAGTCCATCACAGGGACACATAAGCTGCTTTGCCATTGATAAGTACAACTCGAGTCTGTTCTTGTCTTGTTGGTTCCTCTGAGGTGTAGGTGAATACCCACTCGTTTCCCCACTCTGTGGGTCATTGCAAAGTGGGCACTGGGATAGTCATAAGTCAGCTCTGCTCCTGTTGCTGCATCTCCTGCCCACTTCATTAAGAGGCCATGCAAAAAGCAAAGCTTATCAATCAATCAATCAATCAATCAATCACCTTTATTTTACCAGGTAGAGCCCGTTGAGATCGAGATCTCTTTTACAAGGGTGACCTGGTCAAGTGGTCAGCAGCACACGTCACATGGTAATTGAACAGCTTAGCTCAACACATGTAGCCAACCATCTTATAGGATTTCTTAAAGAATGTACCCTCAGCTTTGGTTGTACTAGCAAAACCACTTTTTACTTAGCAGTTGTGTCACAAAGGTCAGACCACCACCGTTTGGAAATGTTCACTCGTTTTTGTTTACAAACCACAAAACTTGTTCAGTTCTGTGTAAGCATTTAAAGTTTTGCCGTGGTCTGTATCCAGCTAACAACTTGTGTTTGAAATGTGGCAAGTGACGATGTGCTTCATCGTTTTTTTACGTAAAATGACTTAAGGAAGCACCTAAACACTGAGCATAAGCTGTGCTATGATGAACAACAGGTCAGTATTAACCAGGAAGTGGCATCAAAAACATATTCTGAGGTGGGTTTTTCAAGTGATCAGTACCCCACACTCCCGGTTCTTTGAATTGAGAAAGCTCCTCGGACGTGAAGTGAAATGTCTTCAGTTACAGAATAAAGCCCCGTTGTTCTTGTCTTTAACCTTTTTTTTGGAGTCAAGTGATCAACCAACAACCCCTGCGTCCATGTTGCAAGTCCCCCGTTGTCATGCAAAAACCACTTGTTAGAATGTACGAGTCAATTGTTGCACAATTTTTCAAGTCCGTAAAGAATTTCGAAAATCTTACAAAATATCTAGCGCAGTGGCTTCTTATCTTGGAAATTATTGTTTTAGGAGGGCTAAGGTTGGTCCTGTAAAAATTAAAACAGTTGATAGCATGAAATGTAGAGAAACACTGTGCCAGGTACTAAAATTAGATTAATGTTCAGATGTTTCAACTGGGTTAAAAATTATGGCACAGATACCAGACTGGTTTATTTATAGCCACTGAAACATCCCATGATCGATGTGTTAAGAAAATACGCTGTATTATAATACATGAATTGCATGCTTTCATAGTACTGTAGGTTGAACAATTAATACATTGTACTTGGGTGAACACTTCCATGCACACAACAGAGGAGCCAAATGATGACTGGAGTGATGTGCTTTGACCTGCTCACTTACTCCAGACCCTTCGATACTGACGGTAGAGCATTTATTGTTATGTTTAAAGATGTTAGTGTGGTGCAGGTTTTAAAATACAGTAAATGCATTTTAACCAAATGTTTCCTCGTTATTTTAGCCAACTTTATTTTGAAAATTGTTCAGAAAATGAGAGTTACCATTGAATACTACTTCTTAGTGTTGAGAAAAGGTAACACTGGTTGGTGTTAAGGAGAAAAACAAAACAAACAAACACATGCTGAAATGTAGCTGAAATGGAAGAACAAGCCTAAATTAGCAGAAGAAAGCAGAAATAACACATATTTGGTGAAATAGGTTTAAAAAGGCAGAAATTGGCACAAAAAAATTAGGAAATTAGCTAAAAGAAGGCTGAAATTAGGAAAAAAGTCTGAAAAGTAGCTGAAAAAATTAGAAAGAAACAAACTGACAGGAAGTGCAAAGAGCTGACGTGAGCTAAAAAATGTGAAATTTGCTGAAAAGCCTAAAAATTAGCATAAAACAGCAAAATAGTAGCTAGATTGCAGAAAAAGTTAACTATAGCATAATTAAGATGAAAGAAACAAGATGAAATGATCAAAAATACGTTAATTAGGCTGAAAGCAGAAATTGCCACATAAAACTTGAATTTATCTGAAAACAGCCAAAATTAGCTAGAAAATGCTAAAGTCAGCTGAACAGGTAGAACAAGCTAAAATTAGCAGAAGAAAGCAGAAAGAACATGTTTGCCCAATTAGGCTGAAAGAAGCAGAGGTGAGCAGGAAAAAAATGGAAATTATTTGAAAAAAGCTGAACTTAAAAAGCAGCTGAGAAATAGCTAAATTAATAATAATATAATAAATAATAATATAATAATAAAATGAGCTCAACTAATTGTCTATAAGGAAAAAAAGTGGTAGAAAAGGAAAAATATTCCAAAAAGCTAAAGTTGCACCAAAACCAAAAGTCATAGCAGGATTGTCCTTAAAGAGCTGAACATTTTGATGTACTGTATGATTTGTTGAAATATCACAAAAATTTGTGGAAGGAGAAAAATGCTGTAAAACGTACGAAAGAGAAATGGATCACAATACACTAGTGTGAATGCTTCATAAACATTCACACCATTATATCCTCATAAATGAGCAATGCCTTCAGCTGAGCTTGCAGAATTATGGCTGAACCTAGTACAGTAATTAGAAAAACTTTGCCCAATAGTTCATATAAAACCAGACTACACACATACATACATCTGCAAGTGGTTGAGAAAGTTTACTGGGTGGGTTGTGAACCAGGTCAAGTCTTAAACAAATAGCTGATGCAACGAAAAGAAAAAACTGAAACACGCAGGAAAGTGGAGTTCTGGGGTGACGACTGCTTTGTCAGCTGCTGTTTAAGAATTACCTGTCAAAATGCCCAGATTTAGTCGGTGCAGCGCCCCCACAGGCCCAAACTGAGTTACGTAAAGCTACATCATCCACTGTGTGCTCGTTTGGAGTGGACCTCTCCTGAGAAGCACATGTGAAACAGTATGTGGGTGAACACACACCCACATGTTTGTTTTTTGTTCATATTTACATGTGACAAAACAAAAAGATATATCTACGTAAATGTAAACTCTAAAGTTTATTTAAGAGATGATTGGTGCGTTTCATGAATACGATGGTCTCTGTGTGCTGAAAGGCTTGAATGCATGCACACTGTATGTGGGTGTACGCAAACCGTTGTCCTATACGGTGTTAAATTTAGCAGGCAGAGACACAAAGACTCTACTGTAGCACTTAAGGCAGAATGTGTGTGTGTGTGTGTGTTTTGTTGTAACACAGAAGGATGAGTTCAGATCTCCATAGATTACTGAACAACCTTTACAGGAGAAGACATGAGCGTCACAGAGGGAGGCAGCAAGATCAATGAAATATTAATGTGTTTACTGGATAGTTGTCATGACAGTCCA
>JBBPBX010059124.1:0-12440 GCA_038048925.1 Garcialebias charrua | reverse complement strand
TGCAATAAAATACATTTTAAAAGGTAAAAGATCATTGTACAACTTGTTTTATTTACATAATGACTTTAATCGCTGGATGACCGGTCCCCGAGCTGCTGGCTTTCAGAAACTGTGGCCCCCTGAGCAGTTTTGTTGAATATTCCTGTTTTAAACAGATTTTTTTTTTTTCTGTTCAAGAAGTCAGAACAGGTCAGAGCCTCAGACAGGTAAAATAATTGACAGGTGTAAACTTGTAAATGTATTGATCCTCTGTGACTGCAGGCTGTTCTCCAAAGCTTTGCAATAAATCTGATGAAGCTTACACCTGGTTGCTTTGGGAATCACTTTTTTCTACGACTATTTTATTCAATAAAGGCTCTTGTTAAGTTAAACCTTTGATTTTCCAACACTGAATATATTTTCATCATAAACCTGGTCTGGTGGTTTTCTCCATGCCTTTAGGTTCCCAACGTGGCGGTGATCGTGACAGATGGGCGTCCTCAGGACCGCGTGACGGAGGTGGCAGCTGAGGCCAGAGAAAAGGGCATCGAGATCTACGCTGTGGGCGTGGCCAGAGCCGACATGACATCACTCAGGGCCATGGCTTCCCCACCCTTTGAAGACCACGTCTTCCTAGTTGAGAGGTTTGATCTCATTCACCAGTTTGGACTGCAGTTTCAGGACAAACTCTGTGGTAAGCCCGCTGGACGAGGAAATGACCCCACATCACGTTTGCTCTTTTTATTACATCTGTTTAGATCATTTCTCGGTCAATAAGGAACTTTAACTTGAAGAGCGACACATAAATGCTGTTGAAGGAAACTATTAATCTATAAAGATTATCAGATAATGCTATTAATTTATTTTTGGGATTGGATTTCAGATGATTAGTTTTTCCCCTGTTCTGGTAAATATAGCTCACTGAATAAAAGCAGCACAAAAAGACTACAGTTGTTGTAATGGAAAAACCCAAACCAGCCGAGACAGCATTAAGCACTGAAGCTCATAAATCATCTGATCTTCAGGGAGTCATTCTTTCTCAACTTAAGATCAGGTTTTTATAAAAGTCCCTCCTGAAAACCAACTTAAGCATTTAAATCCACTGATGGATTACTTCTATTTGAAGTCTCATATTAGCACAAGATAAATAAAAACCTGTGGTCAAGTAGCCTACTTGAAAATTAAAACCTCATGCAGTCGGGGTCAGCAGGGGCCAAACAACATTCTTTATGAAATTTGAAAACACTAAACGTCTAGTCTGGAGTTTAAAAAAAAAGTCTCCATCTACTCAAATGAGAGACTCTTCAAATCCCTTTAATACATTTTCTTAAACTTTATTTAATTAAAAAAACAAAATGCTGGTAATGGTATCAGTGAAACAGAACAAGGCTGTTTTACTGCAGGTTGGTCATTAGTAGTTCTTTTCTTTTTTATTTGAAGCCCATAATCATTATTATACAACAACTAGAGAAATAGCATTTCCTGCAAAAATGCAGTGTGAATGCTTATTGCTGTAGAACTTGCTGAAAAACAGCTGAAATTACCTAAAACATGCTGAAATGTAGCTGAAATGGAAGAACAAGCCTAAGTTAACACGATAAAGCTGAAAGAACACATACTGTATTTGCTGAATTAGGTTTAAAGAAGGAAAAATTAGCACAAAAATTTGGAAATTAGCTAGAAAGCTGAAATTAGCAAAAATAAAAATTAAATACAGTAGCTGAAATGTAGCTGAAAAGTCAGAAAAAACTTACCAGAAGGATGTGGAAGGAGCTGAAATGAGCTAAATGCTTAAAAGGTAACTGAGAAGGTAGAACAAGCTTAAAATGAATAATAATAATAATAATAATAATAATAATAATAATAATAATAATAATAATAAATAAAAAGCACAAAGAAGCAGAAATTGGTGTGAAAAGTGGAAATTAACTGAAAAAAGCAGAAATTTGAATAAATAAATAAACTGCAGAATAAAAGCTAAAATAGCAGAAATAAGCTACACCAGAAGCAAGTGGAGCAAACACCTTTTTGCTGAATTAGGCAGAAAAAGTTGAAATGAGTGCAAAAAATGTGGAATTTGCTGAAAATGCTCAAATTAGCATTAAAAAAGCTAAACAATAGATGAAATAGCAGAGATAGCTGAAACTTGCAGACATAATCTGCAAGGAGCAGAACAAGCTGAAATTGGCAGAAATAAATTAGAAGAAGCACAAAAATGTTAGCAGAATAAAACTGAAAGGAGCACAAAACTGCTGAAATGAGCCGAAAAGGAGTTTAAATTTGCAGGAGGAAGCTGAAAGAAGCTGAAGCATAACAAAATGTGAAAGGAGCAGTAAAAGGCTAAACAGATCTAAAGATTTGAAGGATGGAAAATGAGCTCAATTCATTTCCTTAAGAGAAAAAAGTGGCAGAAAAGGCCAAATATTTCAAAAAGCTAAAGTTGCACCAATACCAAAAGTCACTGCACGATTGTCCTGAAAGAGCTGAACGTTTTGATTTATGATTTGTTGAAATGGATTCAAAACTGTGTGACGAGAGTCATGTCGAAAAATGTACAGAAGAAAAATGCATCAACAGAGTGAATGGTTTGTAAACATTCACTGGTGGTGGTTGGGTTATATGCAGAGACTAATTTCGTCTCGTATGAAAACATACACAGATGACAAATGTGACATTATTATTATTATTATTATTATTACTGTAAGGTTACAAAGTGAGTACATTTAAATACTTAGTGTATCTAAAATAATATAAAAGTCATGCAGTGAATGTATTTAAATGAAAATGTGTAATAATTTGAAATTCAAAAATAAGCCCCATGAGGTTCCACTGATAAGTTCCATATTTTCTCCATTTAGCTTGTAATCTCAAAGGGAATGGGATTTTTTATATACCGTATTTTTTGGACTACAAGGCACACAGGATTATAATGCACATTAAGCTAAACAAGTTCATTTTGACAGATTTTTGAGCACCGTGTACTGCAGAAAATCGGTTTGAGGTCAGTAAACATAACCAGAATTAATATCTAAGGCGCACCAGATTATAAGGCTCACTGTCGATTTTTGAGAAAATTAAAGGATTTTAAGTGTGCCTTATAGTCTGAAAAATACGGTAACAGAAAAAAAAGTATCACACCGTTCTTCTAATACCAGGCCCAGTCAAAAATACTGACTTATTGGTGAGCTACTCACACGGAAATAACTAACTTTATTTAGACAAATGTATTATTTTTAGAGTGCTGCAGGTTTCCAGTCTCTTTCACTCAGTATCCATGATTAATAATAAAACAACATGTTGTTTGAATATTGAGCTTAACAGCTGGAAAAGCTGATATAAAGAAATGTCCTGAACTAAAAGCTGTTACTCCTGATGATGAAATGATATTTATTACAACCACAGACCAAACAGAAGTGATATCACTGTCATTATTTACTTTGTCAGTGTAACAAAGGTAAAGTAAACCTTCAGCAGCTCGTCTTGTGCTGACGTTGCTCTCTGGTGCTGCAGGTCTGGATCTGTGTGCAGAATCAAAGCACGGCTGTGAACATCTGTGTGAGAGCTCTCCTGGCTCGTACCGCTGCCTCTGCCTGCCCGGCTACCGGCTCAACGATGACGGCAAAACATGCGCAGGTCAGAAACAAAGTCGAATACGAGCAGTTTCAAACTTTTATGTAGGTTCAGCAATGGACATTTTGTAAACAATATAAGTTCTGCCTTAGATGCATTAAATAATGTATATTTTTATTTAAATTACACATTGATTTAGTCATTTTTCAGAGATAAAGGCCCTGTAATTCAACAATTAAACAAAAACCCCATTAATTATGTTGTTCATGTGTTTGTGCATATTCAGCTATTGATCTTTGTGCTGAGGGAAAACACAACTGTGCACAGATCTGCACGAGCTCACCTGGCTCCTTCACCTGCGACTGCAACAAAGGATACAACCTGAACACCGACAAGAAGACGTGCTCACGTCAGTCTCACACACACACATCACTTTTTATCTGACACACACACACATCACTTGTTTCTGCATGAGCAATGAAAACATGACACAAGTACACTTTTTGCAGTTTGTATATGATATTTAAATATTGAGGAAGTACTGTAAATGTTGGATAAATTAATTACCCTTTCATCATCTCATTAATCAAATATCATATTTTTTGCCGTGTACGTCGCTTCACCCTATAAGTCATATCTATTATGAGTCGTCACTGATGCATCGCGTTTGTTACGCTGACAACCTGGAAATGTGGTCCAATGTGCCAAAAATTGATTGGCGCACGGGAGGACTTTAACAAGAATTTAACACGATTAACACTTAAAAACAATTATTTGTTTGCTTGATGTTGTAGTAAAGGTGTTTCTCAGTCTAAGTTTTCCTTGATAAATGCATTTAAATGGTTAAATCAGCTGCATTTCAAAAGCCGATTTGTGGCTGCGGGAACACACAGGGGGACGACACGCTGTGCATTTATTTGAAATTTAACAGGATAACCACTAAAACAATTATTTGTTTGCTTGACATTATAGCAAAGATGAGTCTCAGTTGAACTTTTACTTAATAAATGCACTTTAGTTGTCAGATTAGGTGCATTTTGCCGGGGCGAAATTAAAGTTAAGTGAAATTAATTAGTTAATGAAGAAATGAAACTAATATGACGTTTGCTCCAAGCTAGCTGGATGAAGGTGGCAGGCGTGAGCAAGCTGATTGTGTCATTAATAGCCACTTTTTACCTATTACATGACATAACGGCATGCCATACTCCTCGACTGCCATATAGCGGCTGAAAATGGTAGTGTTCAATATTTTCAGTCAGAATGAATGAAAATGTCATATCTCAGCCAAAAATTGGTTTATAAATACAGGGGGTCCCCGACTTACGAGCGAGTTCCGTTACTACGACTATCTCGTAAGACGAAAATCTCGTACGTCGGAACACGAAACACGTGTTCTCGTAAGTCCGGATTTTCGGTCGTAAGTCGGAAAATTTATGCTAGCGCTACTACGAACACTCGTTTTTCATCACAAACGTTCATACTAGTTCATAAACATGCTCAGAAACTTGTTTCCAAACGGTTAGCTAACACACTTTCATCTAAAAACACATAAAAGTGCTGTATTTTCTGTATGTTCTTTACAAATTTACTGTTCGTTAGTGAGCTCGTAAGTCCGGAACCTCGTAAGTAAGAGCGCTCGTAAGTCGGGGACCCCCTGTATAGGAAAAAAATCCATAAATACATCACTTTGGCATATAAGTTGCAGGGCATGCAAATTATGCAATAAACCACGACTTATAGGCCGAAAAATATGGTAAGCCACTCCAAGGATACAAGAAGATCTTTCAACCCATTTTTATTTTTATTTTCAAGGAGCAGAATTGAAAACAGGCTTACACAGATGCTACATGGAAGCTCCAGTCACAAGGTCTGCCCACAGACAGACAGTATAATGAATCATCTATTTATAATGCTTATCAGACAGAGAAAGGTCAAGGCAACCTCTGCTTTCCAGCTTACAGATGTGAAGACGTCCAAAATTATACTATTATTACAATTTACTCTTGTTTACTGCAGTCACATGCCTCCAGATCTGTAGCCTTTATTTAACAGGAAAGATTTATGTGCAGCAGCAAAATAAATTTAACAACCATAAAACCTGGAAACATCCACCAGGAAACACGCATGTACATTTTCTGCACGCTGCAGATGCACCTATTTACAGAAACAGAGATTTTTTACACAACAACATCTGCAGCTCCAGAGGAAATAAAACTATTTACAACCTTTTGACAACCAGAGACTCTTCGAGTCACGAAGGTATAAAGCACAAGCACCGTGCAGTTGTTGCCAACATGAAAATGTGTTTTTAATGACAGGTTCTCAACTATTTTGATTTATAAATAGAATGTGAATGCAGGTGGTATTTAAAGGTTGGAGACTACGTGTGTGAGATGTAGTAAATCTTTTTACCTCGATGGAAAGTAGTTGCCCTAACACATCACACATTTTATTACGAAACAATAGTTGAACATAATGTGTTTGTGTTTCAGCCATCGACATGTGCGCCGAGGACAAACACAACTGTCAACAAGTGTGTGTCAACATGGGGCCGGGCGTGTTCACCTGCGACTGCAAGGAGGGCTACAGACTCAACGAGGACGAGAAGACCTGCTCAGGTTGGACAGAGCGTCTCAGAAATACACACAAATAAAACATTTATACACACACACACACAGTGTGAGAGGATTCTCTTAGACCTCAAAGCTGGTTCTTTGTCTCCCTGCTTTTGGTCAGTAATAGATGAAACATGCTGCTGATCGCTTCACATCATGTAATGTAACATTATATTATATATGTATCCAAATGGCATTAATTTTTCATAAATCCTGACTCAGGTGTCAAAGTAGGAGATGATTACATTATTATTATTATTATTTTTTTTTTATGTTGTAAATTTATTCATTTCAAAGTTAAAAGAACACAAAAAATACTATTTACAACACCACATAATAAATAAATAAATCAAACAGTACATGAAATGAAAGGAAGCAGAAGAAGATAAAATCTTATTTTGTCTGACCCTTCTTTAAATCAATTAATTCAAACAATTAATTCAAACACAGTAATCCACACCAAAAAAAAAAAAAAAAAACACTACACAATCTTCATACTTTACCATACGTAAAATGTTGATACCAACCAATTTATATATATTTTTCCAAACCTAATTTTAATCATTTTCTTAAACAAAGTCATTGATTTTGCAGCTTTAATATAATTTTCTAAACCATTCCACAGACTTATTCCATTAATTAAAGTAGACCTACTCCTTAAACTAGTTCTACGCTGTGGCATAACAAAAATATCTGTACCTTTAAGATTGTAAGTACTTTTCCTTTTTACAAAAAAACGTTTGAATATTCGTAAGATCCATCCATCCATCCATCCATCCATCCATCATCTTCTGCTTATTTTGAGGTCATGTCTCAGGGGCAGCAGTCTGAGCAGGGAGGTCCAGACATCTCTCTCCACAGACACCTCTTCCAGCTCTTCTGGGAGGACCCCAAGGCGTCACAGGCCAACCGATAGAGAACGTCCTGGGTCTTCCCTGGGGTCTCCTCCCAGTTGGGACATGTCCAGGGAGCACCCTTACCATAGTTAATGACCATAGGTGAGGGTAACAACGTAGACCGACGGAACAGAGAGCTTTGCCTTACAGCTCAGCTCCCTCTTCACCACAACGGACCGGCACAGAGGCCGCAATACTGCAGACGCTGCACCAGTCCATCTGTCAATCTCACGCTCCATTCTTCCCTCACTTGTGAACAAAACCTCGAGATACTTGAACTCCTCCACTTGAGGCAGAACCTCACCCTCAACCTGAAGAGAGCCATCCACCATTTTCCAACAGAGGACCACGGCCTCAGATTTGGAGGTGCCGGTTCTTCACACTCGGCTGTGAACTGCTCCAGTGAGGGCCGAAGGTCACAGCACAATTACTGTACACCAACAGGATCATTTGATATCTTTAATATCTTTGTAAGATCTTAAACCTAACTGTTTGTCCTGATACAGAAGACTTCATTTGAATTTTTATTTTTATAAATTTACTAAAGCCTATTTGGTTGATGCCTACAGGAGGTTGGATGAATAAAATGTTCAAGACACCAATGATCACCTCACAACGGACAAACTTTGTCTTTTTATCTCATATTGGCTGATTTATAAATAAAAAAATCTGATTAGTAACAATTTGTAAACAGTGCTAGTTTAGTTATTTAGAAAATGTTTGTTCTCCATAACGTATTTAACTCGTGACGTTTTGTGGTTCAGCCATCGACCTGTGCGCTGAGGGCAAACACGACTGTCAACAAGTGTGTGTCAACATGGGGCCCGGCGTGTTCACGTGCGACTGCAAGGAGGGCTACAGACTCAACGAGGACGAGAAGACCTGCTCAGGTTGGACCTGCACACACCTCCAAACACATTCATCCACCTGGTGATAACAAATCTGTCCCTGCTTCTGTCTGAGAACACAAATCGTTGTCAAGGTCAAATGTTTAACAAGGTCTCTGCTTTTCTGGGCCATTGCTATAGATTGCTGTTTGGAAGGATAACAGTTTGTGGATGGACGTACAATATGCATGTGCAGTATTCTTGTATTTGTTCGCTTTAATAACATAAAACATTTTCTGCACCTGCGTATACTTTTTATAGGATAAAAAATGTTGGACACACTTTAAAGACATCCATTTTACATCCTCAACAAAATAAGGGTTTGCATTTATTTTATACGAGAAGAAAAATTACCTGTACATTCAAAATATCTTATGTTTTCTTGTGCTTTGTTAATGAAAATCTAAAATAACAAACACAACATCCGGCTCGAAGGACCACGTTAGAAAAACATATTTTTGTATTTAGAAAAGCGCTATACAAATAAAATGTATTACTATTATTATCATTATTATTATTATTATTATTTAATATCCTTTCATTATCATCACATTAATCAAATAAGCCACTTTGAGGACACGGGAAGACATTTCAACCTAGTTTTAGTTGCAAGGGGGCAGAATTCAAAACAGGCTTACACTGATGCTACATTGAAGCTCTGGTTGTGAGGTCTGCCCATGGACACTATTGTAGTGGACCTACCCAGGGTCAAATTAAGGTTTTTGAACTGTCCAGTGATGACCTTTACTGACCTCTCAGTAAAGCAAGACATTTACTACAAAATCATTCATTAAACTGTAATCTGATAAATATAGTCACCAAAAGAGACTATTTCTATCTTTGATTTTAGGCTGATGTGATCAAAAGAATAACTTTTGTCATTTTCATGATGTGTGCTTTTAAGCTGTGTTATTCTGTGAGAGTTAAACTGTGTTTCACTGCTGTGTCAAAGGTGCAATTAAGTCATCCAGAGACTTCTTTTAATTTTGTTAATTCAAATGTTATCAAATGAATAATTTTATTTGTAAGAGCATCAGTACATTTTAATGTCAGATAAATCAAATACTCTGCTTAATTCAAAATGTTGTACATGGAGGATTTCTCCTCTCCTCTCGAACTTGCATGTGAAGATAAAAGGAACACTTTATCTCATTCATTTTAGCTTGAGCTCAGGACAATCTAGACACCCAGAGACTTTTGTTTTTGTCCTATTTAATAATCAAGCTATTATCATTAATAGGTCCCATATGTTATGCTCTGATGACGTTTGTTTATTCATACAACAATGTTGGTAATGAGTTAAGAAAGTTCTAAATCTGCTGTATCATGAAACTGGCGTCTTAAACTAACTTTCTTATCCTTTCTGACATTTTTAATCTAACTTATGCCTCCTCTCAGTGGCTTCTGGCCTAACAGACCGAATGAGAAAGAGCTACGTCTTTCTAGGTCAAGTTAGCCTTAAAAGAGCTCTGACTTCCTGTTTTCCTTAGAGTTTGCTGAGGTCCTCAACCCCTGATGAGGTTCCCCAAAGAACTGATGATCGTCTGGTCAACACGCTAATGACCATGTCATTCAGTTAAAGACTTATAACATGCCAAGTTATAAGCCATCTTCAACAGCTGAAAAGCTCTCTTTTATTGACATTCCTTTAAGGAACGTCTTATCTTGAACAACAGCACCAGGAGCTGCCGTTACTTTCGGTTCGAGTCAAGGCGCACGTCTGGAGACGCTGAGAATGGTAAACGAACTGACCAAACTGGACCGAGGGAGACTGACCATCTTCACGAGGTAACAAGTCGTCAAATGCTTTGCCAAGGGTACCAACGTGTAGCTTTAATCGGCCGGAGAACTGCCATGTTTCTGGTTAAAACACATCAAGATAACTCCCTGACTCTTAACTTTTCTTCCTCCATAAATCTTTCCTCCTATTTCTTTTCCCTCTCAACCTAAGCTGGAAACTATATTTTTTAAGTTAAAGAGCCCACAGACTAAATATGCTTAACATCTAATATTTATGTCTGTTGTGTTGAATTTAAGTGTGCTGACGTATTTGATTTGAAAGAAAGTGAAATCATGTCAATCAAGTGTAATGGTGTTAATTTAGTTGATTTATTTTAAATAAATGATAGTGTCTCTTTGACATATCAAACTAAGTTAACGTCTTTGTCACTTAATGGCTTTGTGTATTTATCCATCATAAAGATCACAGAAATATTGGGTAAACTGAAAAAGAACAGAATCCGTGAATTTACTATTCAATCTGAATAAGTAAATTAATTAAGATAAAGAGGTCAGTATTAATATTGACCTCCTCATAATTCTTACATCTGGTGGCCTTCGTACGTGGTTCTGAAAGTTTATTGATTTCTGTGGTTTCTCATGAACTGTAACGTCATGTTTGCATAAGTGGATCCAAGTTTTAAACTCTGAGGATAATGATTTTGGCTGGAAGTGTTCAAAGCAGGCAGATTCTGCATGTTTTTATCATTTGAAGCTGTGAGATTATTATTGTTTCAACTCTGTTAGACGCTGTTGGAAGCATTCAGGTGAAGTTTTGTCAGCCGTGGTCTGTGGTGGTTCTGGTCCTGGTTCGGTCCAGTTCACGCAGACTCCTGTACAAAGCTTTGTTTGACCGCCGAGTCAGAAGCCTGAAAGCTAATTTAACATCTACAAGATTGCTGTTGTGGTATTTTACATTTTAGAGCAGGTCAAAGAAGCATATAACTGTTAGAACGGTGTCGGATAGTGGTTCTGAAACCCGAGTTTCTGCTCCACGACAAAGTGGACCGGAACCGACCTTAACGCGCTCCGAGAGAGTCCGTGTTTGTTCAACAGCTGCAGTGCTGTGTTACTGAGCGTAACTAAGTTGGCCTGTCTAGGTGTGTTCGCCGCATGTTTCAGAATTTTGGAAAGTTAATTTGTAGCGTCTGAGTTGTTTTAAGAGTCTATAAAGTTGTGGTCTGTTGTGCGAGCTAACGTTAGAGCTACGTGTCCAAGTACACGTTTGTTTATGAGCTGTGATTGGATGAAACGAGAGCTGTGTGCTGTCAATCACTCAAGTAGCGAACGCTGATTCGCTGTTGTGTGCTGTCAATCACTCGTAGCGAGCGCTGATTCGCTGTAGTGGGAACGCACGCCGTTGCGACAACCCACTTTGTCGTCATTTCCGGTACTTCATTGGTCGAAGGTTAGAAAACTACATTTACCATGGTTGCTTGGGAAAAGGACTACAAGCACTGTGATTGATTGGTTGACGTCACGTATCTGTGTAGCGAGCTCCGCCTCGCTCAGCACAGCAGAGCTGGTGACGCGCTGCGTCGACCCGCCTATTTGTGTCGTCATTTCCTGGTGCACTTTGAGTGACGAACAGTCACATTCACAAAAAACATCATAAAAAGTCAGCATTTTATGGTGAGTTACCAGCTTTTAATTTTGTTCTGTACACAAACAATAGCTCCTGTTTATTTTAAATAAAATATTTAGAATAACAGAGGTACGGACAAACATTTTTGCTTATTTTAAATACAAAGAATTTAAAATAACAAACAAAAGTACAGTTTTCACTCCAGATAACTGAATTTTTTTTTCTTTCTTTTCCTCTCTTCCTTTCTCTGACACATCATCTTCCACAGTTGTCCTGTGCACATTTAAACTTTCCTGTTTATTTCAAATAGTGAAAAGTTTAGAATAACGAATACAGAACATCTTTTATTTTGATTTTCACTGAAAATCCAGATAAAAGATGGCAGGCACAGAGGGTGAGACCCCTGACACCACTGATACAGGGCAGCCTGTGCCACCTCAAGGCCACGACCCGACCAAAGCAGATTGGATCGAATGTGCCTTATTTTCACTCACAGGGCCCATCACAAACTACCATGAAGAGACACAGTTGATGGAGGAAGCAGATGTGGACAGTGCATTAAAAACTGTAACAGCTGGAACCACAACGGCTGAAAAGAAAGCAGACAGAGATAAACGTTTGGCTAAATTAAGCCTTCTGTTAAAGGCCAAGCTAGACTTTGAAACTGCTGTACGCCGGGCTGTCTCTACATCATGTTTAACAGCACAAATGGAGGTTGCCGCTTTACAGCAGGAGGTAAAGAGTTTAACACAGTCGAGTATTGGCAGCGCTGAACAAACGCGTAGTCTCTACGAAGAATGCAAAGTGTTAAAAAGGGATTTTGACCAATCACAAGTTGATTTGGAAAAATGTGTGGTGGAGAAGGATAAGTATTACCATCAATACAAGTCGATTCAGGCGGATTGTGGGGAGGCACGAGACGCGCTGGAAAAATGCACGGACACCCTGGAATCATTATCACTACGGTACACAAGGCTGCAAGAAGATTATAGAAAATCACAAGAACAGCACATGATGTTACAACGTGAAAATGATGGGTTAAAAGTCCAACTGAACAGTTGTCGAATAGAGCGTGCATCAGCAATGAACAAACTCTTTGAAGAAGAGAGAAAATGTTTGGGTCTCATGA
>JBBPBX010059123.1:0-12467 GCA_038048925.1 Garcialebias charrua | reverse complement strand
AATATATATATTTATATATATAATGTATTGGTATGTGTGTGTGTGTATTGGGGGCAATGCGCGCGCGCGCACAGACGAGTTTCTCTTCAAAACTATCCATGTCTGTCAAAGCAAAAACAAAAACCGGCTTCTAAAAGAGTAGCAGATAGCGGTGTGATACACCATATATAGACATCCAAACAAAAAACGCCCACAAACTTTGAACCAATCACACGCTGCGAGCCGCATCGTTGGCGTCTCGGAGTTCTGACTGAGGGCAATGTACAAGACAGCTGTCACCGGGGGATCGCAGCGGGAGTGCAGACGGAAGTTGCACAACTTTTTTTCACTCAACGGGGGGTAAAAGACGTGCGACAAGAAGTATAAACCAGCCTTAAGGCCGCTATCGAAGCATCCTGGGCCTCCATAACACCTCAGCAGTGCCACAGGCTGATTGCCTCCATGCCACGCCGCGTTGAAGCAGTCATTTCTGCAAAAGGATTCCCGACCAAGTATCGAGTGCATAACTGAACATAATTATTTGAAGGTTGAATTTTTTTGTATTAAAAACACTTCTTTTATTGGTTGGCTGAAATATGATAATTTTTTGAGACATGATTTTTGGGTTTTCATGAGCTGTATGCCAAAATCATCAGTATTAAAACAATAAAAGACCTGAAATATTTCAGTTGGTGTGCAGTGAATCTAAAATACCTGTAAATGAAAATTTCATTGTTATCATTACATTATGTAAAATAATTACCTTTATCACAATATGCACATTTTTTGAGAAGGACCTGTATGTATTCCTTAAAGTATTTTTCTGTTAGCTTGGTCTGATTTCAGTTTGTTTGTTTGATTGATTTCAATTTGATGTATAAAATCATAGATCTCACACCATAAATATTGGTTCTCCAAAGATACAGATTCTACAAAATAAAGGAATGGAGAGAAGTTGTGGGTCTCACTTAGCTATTTAAGAGCCCTGAAATAAGAATTGTCAAAGTAGGTTGCATAATGTGGTGGTACCATGGGCATAGCCAGGATTTTATGAGGGGCGGTTCGTTTAAAGGAAAAGTGGACCTGGAAAGAGCAACACGCCCCGGTGGTTCACTGGAAGCACGTCTGGTTGCCAATCCAAACTTTATCTCGACTCGGGTTCGATCCTCACTTGGTTGAATTTATTTTACGTTTGTCTTTTATTGGATTAAAAAAAACCGAGTTTGTGTTATGCCTATGGTTAACACAAACTCCTTTTTTATCCAATAAAAGACAAACGTAAAATAAGTTCAACCAAGTGAGGATCGAACCCGAGTCGAGATAAAGTTTGGAGTGGCAACCCGATGCGCTTCCAGTGAACCACCGAGGCGTGTTAACCGGTTCGACATTAGCGGTTTCTCCATGCCTTTTCTTTCCACCTCTCTTAACACGGAACGTGTTTTGTGCAGGAGTTGTAGGCGGGACTTCATAGGCAAAGTGGGCGGTTCGTTCAAACCCCGCAACCCCCCGGCTACGCGCATGGGTACAGTTCTTTTTAACCAAATCACATCACAAAAGCTCCATCAAGACTTGAGAAATTAGAACCAATTTGTATACAAAAGGGCATAGTGAGTATTAGAAAGTGTAACAATATGAATAATATTTTACCTCTAAAGCAATAAGCTCCAAACTTCCTTGTAGGATCTGGGAAGCCAGTCTGATTCCTGTAACGATACAAGGAAAAGACACCAGCTTTTCCTCGCCCACACTTCGGACTGGCCTTAACAATCGGAAGTCGTACACTGCCATCATGGACCCAGCCATAATTGCATTGGTGGAATCCATGTTTCCAAGCAAAGTGCAGCTGACCAGTTTTTGCCAGGTCTGCACCATATTTTGCACACTCTTTGCGAGCTTCGTCAAAAGTCATCTTATGGGGAACGGGAGCATAGAAGACTTCACCTGAATTAAAAAGCAGAAACATTTCATAAATACTTGATGGCAGTAAAAGACTAAATGAATACACATGATTTGATGTCTCACAAAAATAGTGGTTAGTTTTAAAAATAAATATGAACACAAGTTCTGAGCATTGCTCTGAACCAATTCGCATCAACGTAAAGCAAATATAAATGAGTTACTGGGTTTCTCTCAGCAGTACCAAACAGAACGATAAATGAGTAGAAAAATCTGAGGGCTGGGAAGAGAGGACATCCCATAATCTCAGACAAAAAAACTAATATTTTTTTGTTGTTGACTTTCCAAAAAAAGATTGGTTTGATATGAATTATTAGAAGTCTCTCTGCAGTCCCAGCCCCCTGAAAACAAACGTGAAATTGGTATGTGCAACAAAATGTATGTTTAAAAAAGTATTGTTCTGTCTACACTGAAATGTTGCAATAAAGCGACCGAGTGTAAGCTAAAACCTGTCATTGCTTAAACTGCTTACCATCGAGTTTGTCAGTAAAGCAGTATACATCGTAGGTCTCTGTAGGTTTCCTTTTTCCATATGACCTCACGCCTGTCCTGTTCTTCAAATCTCCTAAGCAGGGCTTTCTTGTCCTTGTCATTGGGTATCTGTACAAATAAAGAAAATAAAATGTCACTATATTGCACAAACTACATTATCTTCTTTAAAAATGGCATTTGATGTCACAAGAAAAAAAATTAATGCATATGCTAAATGAAGGGGTAGCTGAGTACATTTTTTTACTGCCACTATATACAACAAATACATGAACACCAGTTTTGAGTGCCATAGCTAACCTGACAGTTTGGTCAGAACACCAACCAGCGTCACACTGTTCATAACCATCCACATTGGCTGCTCTCAGTTGGGCAGGAGTAGCAATAGTTGCTCCAATATTTAGGCAAGTTTGAATAGCCTCTTGGAAGGTCAACGTGTATCTGCCAGAGTTTGGTCGATAGTGAAAAACAACACCTGGCAACACACACACACACACACACACAAACAAACAAAAACAATAATTTATTGATGAAACATAATTTAAAAAAAAGTTGAAATAATCATCTGGAATTCATTAGCATATTGTCACGGGGGTGAACTCTGACAAGTGGCTTGTGAAGCGCACGCTGTGAATAAAATAAATGAGTCTCTGGGCTTCTTTGGAAAGGAGGAGCTTTGCAATAAACCAAGAGGATATGTGAAATACTCTACAGCTCACCGCAAATGAACAAGATAAGTGCACACGATGCCACGGCCCTGAAATCCCCATATTTGTGGACGGTAAACAGACGCAGAACATTTGATTGATAGTCTCAATTAACATTGCAAATACTGTAGCTGGAAAGGAGGATGTGCAGACTGTAAACCAAAAGTATCCAAGCCCCCGGCATCCCCTCATCCACCCACAAAAGCTGTCTCTGCCTCTCACAATACTCCTTGACAGAAACATTAAATGCAAACAATAAAAAAGGTAAGGATTGGAAACCCCCTCCCTGACAATAACGCTAAATTTCAATATTAATCAAGAGTATCATTTGTCAATGGTTCAAATACAGGAGGGAAAAATACTTTATATTCCTCCTTAGTGCTATACTGAAGAGAAATCTCTAATGAAAAGGAGGTGTCCAAGAAGACAGGACTGACTGAGGTCGTGCTCACATCCACTGGACAAGTACCCTAGAAAGTTGGACCCAACATTTTTAGAGACAGAATCACCTCCCAAAAGAAAACGAAAACCACTAAAAATTGGAGTTATTAACTAATAGTAACTACTATGTAGCTGCATCTATCCATGTATAGGCCCATAGGGCCTTCCATCTCTATCAGTACCAATAACATTTCTCTATTATCATGCTCTTGCAGAACTGGCCTTCTCCAACTTTCATGCTTTTAGTTTTATTCCAAGATGACAAGGGCAGATGCAGGAGCTTACCAGAGACATCAAGGTCAACCATACTATGGGTGTCTTCAATGCCATATATGACAGCACAACGGTAAGTACCGGCATCGCTGGTACGTAGCTTGACTATTGTCAGTGAGGCATCGCCGACATCCTCGGGGTGACTGGGTACTGATATACGTTTCTTGTAGCTGGGATTTAGCTTTATGACCCCTTTTTGTGCCGTCAGCACTGTGGTTTCAACTGTGCCAACTATTTTGGTCCATTTAATCCACACATAATCAGTGCCATAAGTGATTGCTCCATAGGGAGAGGAGAGTGGCGTTGAGGTTGGGATTGAGAAGAAGCAGGGAAGGACCACCTTTCCTGAGAGAGAACCAGAGGCTGGTGCGACTATTGATGACTTAAATGCTGAAAGGGAAAAGAAAAAAAGGAAACAAGTTAAATACAGCTCTTGGGTCTCTAAATTACACTTTAATACTGCCCTTCTCTTTCATTTATCCTTTCATCCAAAAACATACATTTTTTTTCTGATTACTCTTAGCCCAACACGTGTAAACAGACAATATAAACTGCCTGGCTCATTAACGTCGAGAGGGTGGAACTACACCCAACCTAATAAAAAAAACATGCATCATGTTTTGAAAGGGGCTCTTGGAAAGTTAAACCTCATCCTCGAAATGATGGGTGTGGGAATACATTTGCTGCGGAGTACTGGATGTGCAGCATGTTTGTATGACGTCCGAATAACTGGTTTAATAAAGGAGTCATGGTTGTGTCACTGCATGTTATGCCTCTGTTGATGTTCTCAAATAGTCCCTCTTTCAACTACAGCCAGGTTGTGTTTGCATGGCAGGTAGATCCACAGACAAAATGAGCTGGAAAATCATACATGTACAAATTGAAATTATAGCATAGGCACAAAAAAATCATGTATAGCAAACACTAAAAATATAATTGCTTTTTGGATTAAACTGGGACCCTGTGTACACAATTCCGTTCCACCGTATGCACCACATGTGGTGTTCATGACAAATAAAGAACCTTGAATTCTTGTATAATTTTCAAATAAACGACTCAAAGTTAATATGCTGGTGAAGATTCTCAGTCGTCCAGGACATGATGAAATCAATAAAGTCCAGTTGATCCTGTATTGAACGCCTTTTTTGACTCAAAGTTAATGTCTGATGTCCAATTTCAGTTTTATGTGACATATATGCTCAAGTGGAGAGAAGTGCAAGAGACCACCACTACTCCTTGGAGAGGAACCAGAAAGCCTTTTTCCCATCTTGGGAGGTTTTTTTTTCTCCCAAGGGGTAGCCAGGAGCAAGGTATGGAGTTGGGGGTGTTCACAGGGAGCAATGCAGGGAATGCTTAGGAAACACTGGTGGGATAGACTCATAGGCATGAACCTATAGGTGCTTTAACAGGGGGGGTTGTTAGCAAGTGCAATTAAAAACATCTATGGAACCTGTAGACTGGGAACTGAACTGAAATGTCAGGGGCAAGGGGGCAACAGGTGCTACTAGCCTTCAAGGTGTGTACACCTTGTGTCACTCTCACTTTTGCACTATAAAACAATTTCTAAAATTGCATACCAGCTAAATGTGTAGTTTCCACAAAAGGGTAGAGAGAGAGTGAAAAGGAACAAGACAAATGAGGGAGACAGACAGAGAGAGGGAAGAACAGACAGAGTGTACCACAAAAGGAGAAAGTGGCAGTAGATTTACCTGTTGCAGCTCCACAGAGATAAAGCAACCACAGGATGTGCTTATAATTTTGAATCATCTGTTGATAATTAAAACAAAGACCAACAAACAATAGTTGAATTAGAAAACAACTTGTGTGAGACATTCTGTTCATTTTTCTTCTCGTAAATCTTCTTTTTGAGTGAGAAATGCATGTGAAATTAACATTAAAGGTATTGTGATATGATGTTGTAAAGTTGCATATTTGTCAGAACATATATATCTTAGATCATTGAGGTTTTTTTTTTTCGTTTTTGCAAAATAAATTATAAATATATTAAAATTTCATTCAAAATTATGGTAATTTTTTCTCTGGGATACGCCCCTAAAATTCCGCGCATTTCCGCAATACGTCATCAGTGACGTGCCATCGGGAAGAAGGCAGAGCCTTGCCCGTTTGTTTGGTGTGTTAACTGCTTGCCATACAGATTATTTTTCTGAAAGATCGCCTCTTTTTTTTTGTGTAACTTGAAAAATGCAGTCATGTTGTAGCACATTTGGGTGTTCTAATATCAGCAGTGAACAAGTGAGCCTTCACAAATTCCCAAAAGATGAGAAACTTTGCCTAGAATGGAAGTACAGCAAACCCTCGACCTACGTCACCCGCGACCTACGGCAACTCAGACTTACGATTTTATCATATTTAATAAAAATATGATAAAAAAAATATATATATATTTTTTTATTTTTTTATTTTTTTAATGTTATTAATTTCATGTGTATAGCACTTTGTTGCAGCTGTGGTTGTTTTAAATGGCTTTATAAATAAAGTATAATTATTAATATTTCGTTTTTAATTACAATTTGATCGTATTTACGCAACTTCCGGTCGTTTCCGGTCGCCATTTTACTACAGTACTGCGGTCAATGGAGCTCTAGACGCTCCTGTCAGCTGGCTTTAGAGGACCGTGTGTCCGTTCAGGGTTGCCTCATACGGATAAATTTGCTGGAAACACTCGGTCAACTCTGTGGACGTCTCAGGCCCGGAGGAGCAGCCGCCGATCGCCCCGTGATCGCTCTAACAACGCCGCCCGACATGCTAACGACAGCAGCTAACAGAGCAGCTAACACAGGCGAAGACACCGAGCCGACATGCCGCGGAGGGGCCATCTGCGGCCGGGAGCTCGCCGCAAATGTCCGCCTGGCAGTCGGGGGACACCGAGCTAACGCGGAGATACAAAGCCGACAGCCTTTTTGAATGAACTGACATGCTAACCATTGCTGCTAATGGCGGGGCCTAACCGTAGCTAACGCCGAGCAGCTTGTTTTGGATGGAGAAACATCGCGGAGAAACGGCTTTCAGTAAGTTTTTTTTTTTTCTGGCTCCAAATGTATGAAGTTAAGAAGCTAACAGTCATTCTTTTAAACAGTTTTGACCACGTGTGTGCGTGTGGAGCGTAAGGAAGCTGGGGGAGCTCGGACGGGTGCGAGCTGATGCTAAAAGACGAAGGCAGGCTTTGACCAGCTCAAAGTAAGACATTATATTTTTTATTTATTGTACAGTACAGTACTGTATTCATTTACTGTACAGTTCTGTGCATGTTCATGGCCTAGTATGTCTGCTTGTTCAGTCTCATGCCATTAAATATGTGTGCGGCGCTCCGTTAGTGGTATAGCCGCGACCTATGTCAGAAACGCGGACCTACGACAGGCAGGTGTTTTTGGTCCGCGAGGTACGACAAAATCAACCTAAGTCACACACGTAGGTCCCAATCCCTGACGTAACTCGAGGGCTTCCTGTACAGAGAACTTGTGACCGATGAGTTCCTACTGAGAGTCCTATGTCTGCAGCGACCATCTTACTGCCGATCAGGTAACATCTGTAATTTATTTTTATTCATGGAGGGTTTATTAATGAGAGTTTTGGATGATTTACTGTTTAAAAAAGATATATCTCAGACGTGACCTGGACTATCTGCCGACAGCTGCTAACAGACATTAGCATAGATCCCGAGTCAACACGAAGCGCTATTTATGTATTTTTAAATTATGTCGGCGCGATCAGGTAACATCTGTAGTTTCTTTTTATTCGGGGAGAGTCTATTAATGAGAGTTTTGGATGATTTACTGTTTAAAAAAGATATATCTCAGACGTGACCTGGACTATCTGCCGACAGCTGCTAACAGACATTAGCATAGATCCCGAGTCAACACGAAGCGCTATTTATGTATTTTTAAATTATGTCGGCGCGATCAGGTAACATCTGTAGTTTCTTTTTATTCGGGGAGAGTCTATTAATGAGAGTTTTGGATGATTTACTGTTTAAAAAAGATATATCTCAGACGTGACCTGGACTGTCTGCCGATAGCTGCTAACAGACATTAGCATAGATCCCCGAGTCAACACGAAGCGCTATTTATGTATTTTTAAATTATGTCGGCGCGATCAGGTAACATCTGTAGTTTCTTTTTATTCGGGGAGAGTCTATTAATGAGAGTTTTGGATGATTTACTGTTTAAAAAAGATATATCTCAGACGTGACCTGGACTGTCTGCCGATAGCTGCTAACATACATTAGCATAGATACCCGAGTCAACACGAAGCGCTATTTATGTATTTTTAAATTATGTCGGCGCGATCAGGTAACATCTGTAGTTTCTTTTTATTCGGGGAGAGTCTATTAATGAGAGTTTTGGATGATTTACAGTCTTAAAATGATATATCTCAGACGCGATTGGACATGCTCCGCCATTATTATTTAAATGCGCGTTGGAGCGTGCCTTCCCGTTGTCACGTTTTGCGGAAATGCGCAGATTTTTAGGGGCGTGTCCCAGAGAAAAAACTACCATAACTTGGAATGAAATTTTAATATATTTATAATTTATTTTGCAAAAACGAACAGAGCTGAATGATATAAGATATATACTGTATGTTCTGACAAATATGCAAATTTACAACAACATGTCACAATACCTTTAAACACATGAAAATAACAAAGTAGACCATAACGCAGTACCGGTAATTAGATAAAATTTTATATGTCTTGAACCACTAGACAAACTTCTTATAAACTTCCAGAACATAATTATTGGCTGCATTTCTACACCTCAGCGTTTTGAGTAACCCAGTTCAAGATGACTGTCACAAGTACCGGTAATCAACATTAGACTACACAAAAATGATAGAATATCAGTGAATTTTACAGATATGGAGCTTTAAAAAGGTGTTCTACCCAAGTAACAGAGAACGTTAACTAACGTTCTGGTATGGTTCTTACATGGTTCTGTTAGATCACAACGTTCTTAGAACGTTCTTTGAAGGTTTTGACTAACGTTTGAACAAACCTAGATATAACGTTCTAACCTAACGTTCTTAGAACGTTCTTTGAAGGTTTTGACTAACGTTTGAACAAACCTAGATATAACGTTCTAACCTAACGTTCTTAGAACGTTCAACAAACGTTCCCTTTGCCATCTGCCAGTTTCTACACAAAGTATTTTCACACTGGTTTATTTTTCTGTTTTAAACGTTTTGTCAGTTTTTTGAAACAGCTCGAGCTGTTTTTTTATATTGTGTATATATATATATATATATATATATATATATATATATATATATATATATATATATATATATATAGTATATTGTTATTATTATTATTGAGCATGCATCAGGGTATTATTATTATCATCATTATTATTATCATTATTCAATTTTATTCTGCATTACTCCAGGCGTACGTGAAACGTGAAGTTGTTTGCTTTCTGCCCTTTTGTATGTCCCAACCAATCAACGCCACTCTTGCTTATCAGGTTGCATGTGAACTTTGTCCTAACCAATCAACGCCACTCTTGTTTATCAGGTTGCATGTGAACTTTGTCCTAACCAATCAACGCCACTCTTGTTTATCAGGTTGCATGTGAACTTTGTCCTAACCAATCAACGCCACTCTTGTTTATCGAGGGAAGTAGCATGTGATCATATCCAACCAATCAACGCTTCGCGCGCTTCGTTCAAATGTAGCTATATCCTGTTCATCTGCTGCTGGGACAAGAAGCTGTTGTCTCGGTCTCGGACTCAGCGCTTGTAAAACTTGCTTTTTATTAGACGTCGACTGGTCTGACTCTGGACGACGACTGGACATTCAGTTGGAAGTTGAAGGTATCGGTTCTGTTTTCTTTATTTGCTAGCTGTTTTAGCTCTGTTACTTGAATGAACAAAACCTGCTGTTGCTAAAAGCTAAGCTAACAACGAGCTAAAACGGGTGTTTATGCTGCTGAGGCAGATAATTTGAGGAAAGTAAAACACTGCAGGTTAGGTTATTCTAGCGTTTAAATAAGCCATATAATGTATGCTACGAGTTGGTTTTTTTTGGCTTAGTTCCTGGATGGTTTTTCAAGCCGGGAATGGCGCTCTGTTTCCGGGCAGCTGCTGTCAGCTTCCCTCTGGAGCTCCGTGGGTGGCTGCGCATCATATCATAACAGCTACAATATAAAGCCATGTAAACACTAAAAACAGGAACATGTCTGTGTTGGTTTATGCCATGAACTTAGCAGATGTAAAGCCATTTAACATTTTATTTAATTTATTTATTCATTCATTTAAAAGAGACAAAATAAAACAAATTAATCAAAAATAAAACATTGAATGAAAAGAGTGCAGAAAGAAGAAAAAAATCTTATATCACCCCATTATTTAAAATAATATATAAAATAACTTTAAACAAACAATCACTTAACTCCATATCTGTAAAATTAACTGAATTATAACCATTTTTGAGTTTGGCTTATTTCAATTGCCTGCTGCAGCCATCTTCAATTCAATTGTACTCAAAAGTTAATCAGCAGTAAAGAAACATCTGTTTATTATTTCTTGAAAGATTTTTCAAAATCTGTCCAGAGGGTCATGAGATATTTTGCTAACAGACCAACATCATTGATTCCAAATAAATAACGCCAGTGGTGGAGAAAGTACTCAAACACTGTACTTAAGTAAAAGTACAAATAAACAGACAAAATGTACTCTAGTAAAAGTAGAAGTACCATATTAATGTTTTTACTTAAGTAAAAGTAAATAAGTACTTGCTTTTAAAAATACTTAAAGTATTAAAGTAAAAGTACTTGCTGAATGTATTACCTAATGCAATGGTTTACAAAATCATCAAGTGTGCGTATATTTTCTGTAACAATACATTAATAGTGTTGAGTCATTTTAATGAACAATGCTGCAGATAATACCGTACATGTTTTTATTGTGTTTACTCTGACACAGTTCACACTTGGACTTGTGATTCTGTGCGTCAGTATTTCAGGGATGACATGAAGAGTTAAATGTCATTAAGTAAAATAAGAAAGAGGAATGATTTTACCTTTGAACATTTTTATTTAACACAAACCAATGTGTCATTTTAACTGCAGTAAACACGTTTAAGTAAAAGTTGTCTGTTTGAAAAAAGGAGCATTAGACCTAACAAAGGAACATCTGATCATTTCAACTCCAGTTTGTCTTCAACTCTAGTTAAAATACTGTCTAGTCAACCTTGTAATGGGTCAATAGTGAACAATATTTTAACTTCCTGACACCATTTTCGAAACTTGGACCTGAGTGTTGAGACATTTGGAGACATCTCTTGTCTCCTGTCCTAACATCCCATGAACTGATACATTTTAATATTGCAGCAATAATTTATTGTCCAAGTTCAGAATAAGTTGTTTTTCAAAGTTTTTTTTTGAGTCCAGTCTGGCTCTTTTGGGAGAGAGGATCTGTCCTGCTGTACTGAACAGTCTTACAATAATATTTCAATAATCTTTCAATAAGGCCATGGGTGTTGTGTATCTTGCTGACTCTGTGGTGGAATCCATTTTGTGTGTGTTAGTGGTGCTGTGGGTGCTCCCAGCTCAGTGACGTATATACTAGAATATATGTCACTGGTCCAGCTCTTCTTGAAGGCAGGTCTAATATTACCTGTCCACTTTGCAGTGATTCAATGGACCAACTCTCTCAACATCAGTTACTTTCAAACTAACGACAAATCAAAAAGTTGCAACGTGAATGTAACTTGTAACTCAACACATTATAGAAATGTAGTGTAGTAGAAAGTACAGATACTTCATGTAAAATCTAGTGGAGTAAAAGTAAAAGTACCCACATGTAAAGTACAGATACATGAAAAATGTACTTAAGTACAGTTACAAAGTATTTGTACTTTGTTACATCCCACCACTGAATAACGCTATAATTTTAAAGAAAGATCTTATGCATTCTAAAAGTCCTTTGCTTATGCTTTGGGAATGAGTCTCAGCTACTACCACACCAAATTTTATCTCAATTTTTTGTCAAATTCAATGAGTTATAGTCAATTTTGTGTTTAAGTTCAGTTAGCTGTGGCAGCCATCTTAAATTGGATGTACTTTAAAAGACAACCAGTCGTAGAGAGCCATTCAGTGAATATTTCTTGAAAGTTTCATCAAAATCTGTTCAGTTGTTCATAAGATATTTTGCTAACAGACAGATGCAGAATACAAACATAATTTGATGATTTCTGGCAAACCGATCAACAAATGAGTCACTCATTTGTTGATCGGTTTGCCAGAAATCATGATGCCAGAAATCATGAAATTCTGCGATTTTGTATTCATCAAAATCGCAGAATACAGTTGCTGTGCTAGTAGGGCAGCCAATGTTGTTATATAATTTTGGACTGAGAAACTGAACCTGTCAGATTGTGATCACATAACTGGTTTGAAAGTGGCTGATAGGTAGTTATTTTAGATTTCTTGTAAACCTGTCTTAAAATGTAAGGGGTTCTGGACTTTGCAGGGGTCTGAAACCTGCGGCTCTGGAGCCACATGCAGCTCTTTGGTCCCTCAGCAGTGGCTCTTCCAAGCTTTGATCAAAAATAACTTTAAACTGAATTTTATTTGTTCTTATAACAACAAAAAGGGCTAGTTTTAG
>JBBPBX010059122.1:0-21874 GCA_038048925.1 Garcialebias charrua | reverse complement strand
AAATATTGTGTCCTTAGCAACTTTCCACAAAGAATTACGGCCATCTATATATTGGCCTGACCTTATGACCTTTTCACTTTGGATAGACCTAGACCGCCTTAGGAACCTTACAAAGGGCTTAAACTCACAAGTACTGATCAGCGTATCACCCTGACTGCGTTCTGTGTGTTTGGGGTCAATACGCATTTTCCTTGACCTTTTGACCTTTTTTATTTGGAGACACCTAGACCCCCTTAGGAAGGTAGCAAAGGGTTGAAACAGGTCTCTTTGAATTGCCCTTGAGCAGACCTTTCCAAGGGTATGTAACCCATATTTGTACGACCTTCCTACGCGACGCCATGGACCACACAATTCACATTGCTATTTCCATTTTGCAAAGTATTGACCATGCCCGTCTCGTGCCTTTCCATGCCCATGGCCGTGCCCCTCTGGTACCGTTCTATGCCTATAGGCATAGAGCGGTACCAAAGGGGCATAGTCATGGGCACCAGAAGGCACGAGACGGGCACGAGCCATTCACATAGGTATTCACATTGTAAAGTATTGGCCGTGCCCATGTGGTACCGTTCTATACCCATGGGCATAGAATGGTACCAGAGGGGCACGGTCATGGGCACCAGAAGGCATGAGACGGGCACGAGTCATTCACATAGGTATTGACATTATAAAGTATTGGCCATGCCCATGTGGGACCGTTCTATGCTCATGGACATAGAACGTACGAGACAGACACAGTCAATACTTTGTGATATTGAAATACCAATGTGAATTGATAAAGTATTGACCATGCCCGTCTTTTACCTTCTGGTACCCCTTATAGTAACGTATGGGTAGTACTCCTTCTGGTTGTCTGGTGCCCTTTAGGGTTACATTGTCACGTATGGGCCATACCCCTTATGGTTGACTTATGCCTCTTAGGGTTACATTACAACATAAATTGCTATGTCCCAAGGATCCCCGAAACACAAATTTTACTATCAAAACAGATAACCACACAGAGTTTTACATTACAAATCTAACCATTTTGTCCCGTTGCTCAACGAGGCTCCTGAAAAAAGTTGGCCCTGTAGGGGCCCCAGGCCCCTGGATCTGACATATGTTAAACAGAGCCCCGAGACGTGAAGATCCATGTAGGTTTGGTGGAAATCGGACAGACGGTTCAAAAAATATCAATCCTAGATTTTTAGGCCTTTTCCAACATTTGGGGGACCGCTACGGGGGACCCAGGGGTCCGAGGCGCACGAGACCAAGTCGTACGCATTCGGCTTGAGCCCAAGAACAACATACTCAAAAATCAGCCTCCTAGTACCTTTCTAAAAAATGAATTGGGATTGTCATCTGACCCTTGCAAAACACTCTGTCGGAATCCGAACCTTACCCCATTCGTGACCCAAGGCTGGAATCATGAAAAAACAGTTATGAAAAAAAATGACAAGATAGATGTGTTCCGTCCTCCTCCTAATGTTGACACCTCAAATCACGGGTCCCTAAACGCTTTCGGCCCCGAGTTAGGAACTTAAACAGTTTTGGCCCCCAAAAACTGCATTTTCTGAATATATTTTGTAAATTTGGACCTCTTTCCATGCACGGACGTGCACAAAATTATCACACTCTTTTATGGCTTACTCCATGTACATGTGATTCAAATCTGTACACTGTAATCCCAAATTTTCATTTACATAATAAGTCAAGCTATTATTACTAATCTTTTTGTTATTTTGCAAAAGGCGGGACCATTACCTAACAATATGTGAATTGTACACTTCTCAATATGAGTATCTTCTTTACTAATGGCTCTGAGTGCAGACACCTCTCATTTACATGTTTTTACTGGTTTGGGGCGGGGCTTGTCAGTGAACACGTCACCTGCCTGGTGCACAAAGAGGAAGAAGAAGAAGAAGAACCGTGAGCTCAGTGCATGTTTCTCCTGACTGTTTGCTGGAAAATCTCATTACTGTGACGAAGTGCTGAAATCAGGTCAGTCTGGTTGATGTAACAGTTTATTGACACATGTTAAGTGCTCAAATTTGATTCCGTTTTTATTGTACTTGCTAGTAAAATAACGTTTTTGTGTGCTCATGTTAACGATAGCTAATGTTTCACCGGAGTGTCAACTGCATCATTTTTGCCCTAAATTATAGCTACAGTACTTTGTAGTTGATCATCCTTTGTTGTTATTTCGGGACTGATTGAATTAGTACCGGTAGTTAATGCCTGTAGCAAACACAGAGAGCCCTCACAGAGAGCTAATGCTGTTAGCAGTTAGCTTTATGCTAGCTTCCTGTTGCATACAGAATAATTTACCGCATGGTTTATTTTTTTTTTTACTTCGACAGGGATTATTCAAACCAAGGGCTGTTGGTTCTTACAATAATTCCTGGTGATATAGTGAATTTTGCTTATATTCTGTGTTCGTTCATTAAATTATTATTTTCTCTTTTTTTTCTTTTGGTCTAACCGCCATATTGGATTTGTGCGCCGAATAGAAGATAAAACCTGTGGAGACATCAACACCAAGCCTTCTGATGAAACGCTGGCCTGCACTCTTCACTAATAAGCAGGTACACATATTATTCTGATGGTCATTTGCGCTCCAGTTGAACATCACACTAATTTCTTTTTTTATATTTTAATTTGTTTATTTGTATGCATTCTAAAGGATTGTGGAAAAAGACCTGCTGCAGGAATTTTTTTCTGTCCGTCATGATCACACCACGTCTTATGGAAATGAGGGGCAACGTGGGTGAACATTTGGCACAGCTTTTGCAGAAAATGAAGGTAATACTGGGTCAAAACAAATTGTCTGTGTGTGTCTTTGTTTGTGTGTATGAGACTTTTCCTTTCAACATATCTATCAATTTTCTGTCTTCTATTTTCTGCCAAATAGAAGACAAGACACAATGTGGCCTAACATTTGGAGGGATGACGTGGAGACATCACCACCGAGCCTTCTGATGAAACGCTGGTCTGCACACTTTACTAATAAGCAGGTACACATAATATTCTAATGGTCATTTGGTCTCCAGTTGAACAGCACACTAATTTCTTTTTTTTTTTTTTTTTTTTTTTTGAATGAAATTCTAAAGGATTGTGGTAAAAGACCTGCTGCAGGAATTTTATTCTGTCCTTCATGAGCACACCCTGACTAACCCTGTGTTTATGTGCAGTGACGACTGCGATGGTCCCATATTAAATAATATCATTATATAAAAACATCCAATTTAGAAGTTTTCCTATTTCAGTCAAATAGTGACAAAATGGACCAAGAAGATCTCTCAAATAGTCCTTAGACCAATACTGATTTTACAATGTTTATTGTTAGAAAAATTCAAAATGCTTGACCAAGCAGTAGTTATCATTATGTTGGCATAAACTGTATTTGATACAATGCCTGTTTTGTCATGGTGGTCTGTTGTAGTTCAGCAATTTTATTCCCTAATGGTTTTATTTATGGCAATTATTTTTGTTTATCTTTAGGATGGTGATGAGTTCTTTGGCCAAATGGACGTTGGGACCTTGTTGCTGAATCCTGAAGGTGTCTCCCCTAACATCAGATCTTCACCCGGCGAGCCTGAACATCGTCAATGAGGGTGACATTTTTTGTGGAAAAGCTCATGACCCTGCCAGAAGCTGTGAGTCTCCTTTTTAGGCTCACATATGAACTCCATGTAAACTACCCAAAGAAAATCAGAAATACTGTACCCTCCTGTTCATTCAACAGGTACTGTATTTTTTTTTCTTCCCCATTTGGGAAGTATTGAGTTGAAGCTGAGAATTCAAGCAGAAAATTCAACTTGTGTAAAAACGCTGCAGGTGCTCTACTTTTGGTTAGGTGGGAAAAAAATCCTATTTAGCAGCTAGAAGTTTGTTTTACTGCTGAAGTTTAGTTTGTAGCCGTCTTTCAAATACAAACATAATGTGAACAAGTGTTGTAATGTAACTGTTTCACAGAAACTTTCCTGTTCATCATTACTTGTTTTAAACAATTGTTAGTGCCACCATGCTAGTTATTTTTTTTGTAAAAAAAAAAAGATTATTTTTAATTTTTTAAATTATTATTATTATTATTTAAATGTTTATTTTTTTATCATTAAGGCTTCCAAATAAAAGAACTGTACGGACACTTTTTTTTTTTAAAGACAATTTACCCGTCGAAGCCATTGAAGGGTTCCATGTTAGTCTTTTGACCAGATTAATGATGTAAATGATAAAGGGTACCTCAGATCATAAGATGTTATGCATGTTCCCCTTTGCACAAGATATTAACATTCTTAATTTCACCTATCAAAGTAAAATGGTTAATTTGGTAAAATGTTTGAAAATCCATTTTTGTAAAGGCTTAAATGCAGAATTGTATTGACTTAGCACTTTACTCAGATTTAGTTTTGTACTAAAGTTTAAACTCTTGAACATGGTGAAATGTGTACTCAGCTTTACATGTTTAAAATGTTACTATTGCACTATTTTTGCAATAAATTTGTGAAAAATAAATTAAATTGTCATTTTTTTGTGTAAGAAACAACAGGTAGTATACAGACAATTATTGTGTAATGTTAAAAAATCTAATTTATTATTATTATTATTAGTAGTAGTAGTAGTAGTAGTAGTAGTAGTATTTCTAACTAATAAAGATGAGAAATGAATACTGATAAACATGAGAAACAAATACTGATCATCATGGGTAATGATTACTGATATATATGATTAATGGTTGAGTTAATTACTCGTAAACAATGGTTTTAAAAACTTGACTTTTTTAGCACAAGATTATCTTGGACACAAGACTTAATGTAAACAGAGCTTGATTTGTTTAGTTTTTGATTTTGTAAAAACTGGAGATCCCCTCGCAATCGCTTTCCACATTCTGCTTTAGTAATGATTACTAATTTGGGTTTACAGTGTAACCCACTGTAATTTTTCCAATCTGAGGATATTCAGAAAGCTTTCTACTACATGTAACATACTGACTGCTCATACCCTCAGCATTGGAACCCATCCATCCATCCATCCATTATCTTTTACCCGCTTCTTCCATTTTGGATCACGGGGGTCGCCGGTGCCCATGTCCAGCAATCACTGTGCGAGGGGCGGCGTACATCCTGGACATCACAGGGCCACATAGAGACAAATGAGACAAACAACCATTCACTCTCTCACTCACACATAGGGACAATTTAGAGTTACCAATCAGTCTAACATGCATGTTTTTGGTCTGTGGGAGGAAACCATAGTACCCGGAGAAAACCCTAACCCTGTAGGGATGGCTGTTTTCTGTGTCTTTTCTCCCTCTGATGGTCCCGCTTCATACCTCCTCAGAACGGGCGACAGGTGTTTTGTGTTTTACTTAATGAGTTACTTTTGGGCTGTATTTAAGTTAGCGTTCTGGCCTTCGTATTTGTGGGGTCATTGTCTGAGTTTTCCCTCCTGTCTGATGAAGCTTCATGTCTGTAAGTAGCTGCCCTGTCAGCATTTTGATTTCTTTATTAAAGTATTTATTATTTTAATCCCTCCGTTTCAGATTCCTGCCCGCATGCACTCTGGGTTTTTGCTCACTTCATCGGACCACTCCCTGACAAACCCATGCACAGAGAGAACATGCAAACTCCACCCAGAAAGGCCCCTGGACTGGGATTTGAACCAAGGACCTGCTTGCTGAGAGGCAGCAGCTCTACCAGTTGTGCCACCGTGCTGCCCACATTGGAACCCACTGAATAAAATTCAAATTACTATTTTAACAAGGTCGATACAGTATAACATAAAATACGATTTAAATAACTTTTCTATATTTCTAACAAAATATAATCTATAGCCTCTTTTAGTCTAAACTGGAATTAGACAATAAGAGACTTGTAATAAGACAATGTTCTGATGCAGCAGAAATAAAGAGGCTAAGTTTCAACTGTTTTAATGTGAAAAAGTAATTTGCATGTTAGGGGGGGTTCATTTTAGTATATTTTTTTAGACATTCAGGCAAGACTTAAATGGAAGCTGAATAAAATTGTGGACTTTTATTCTCAGAAATAATGCTTTGCTCTAACCTCAACAATTCCAACCCTTTACCAATTTGTGTGTCCTAAAATAAATGGAAATGATTCAGGAAATGTATCCAAAATGGTGTGCTATTTCAGCACTGTTTAATGACCATTCATGTCAGTGTCACAAAATCTTATGTATTATTCACAATGTCTCACATTAAAAATATCACATGCACAAGTACTTTAGTGTAATCAGCATAACAGACAGCGCTGGGAGGCAAGAGGGTCTTCCATTCAGCCCACTACTTTTGAAACTTTTGCTTTATATTTCTTTCTCCTGTGGTTGCAGTTGCAACAAGTTGGGTTAGCAGCTTCTACTTAAATCACAGGAGATGATGTCTGCCTTGTTGTACACAACCTGCTAAATTAATCCATCCATCCATCCATTAGCTTTATCTAATTCTTCCTTTTGGGGTCGCTGGGGTCACTGGTGCCCATATGCAGTCACTGTGCGAGAAGCGGGGGACACGCTGGACAGGTCTCCAGTCAATCACAGGATTGCACCATCCTCACTAACAAGGGTGATCTGTTCATTTGTCTTTCTGTGTCTGATTTTGTGAAAAATAGTGTCTTGAAAAAAGTTAGAAATAGCATTTGACATTTTATTTGTTCCTTCTAGTTGTGCTGAATATGTACCAAACCCTCATAACAAAGCATGTTTCAAACCAGAGCCGTACTTTTACGCATCATGGCAGACAGATGCAAAGTGTGTAACAAAAATAAGTCAACTGAAGAGATTGCATTTCCTGATAAAATGCAGTGCAAATGCTTATTGCTGAAGGAAAGCATAGAAAGTTTAAAATATTTGAAAGAAGTACAAAAGACAGACATTAATCCCCCTCCACTCCAAAAAAAAACAACAAAAAACAATAGCATAAAAGCTATTATTAGCAGAAAGCAGCTAATAAAAGCAGAAAAAAACTGAATTTAGCAAAAATAAACTGAAAGGGGCAGAAAAATAGCTGAAAGAAAGTTGTTGTGAGCAGAAATAAGCTAAATGCAGATGAAGGAAGCTAAAGTTAGCACAAAGAAGCTGAGAAATAAGCTGAAGCAGAATGAAAGCTGAAATGAGCAGCAAAATGTTGTAAACAGCACAAAATGTTTGAAGGATGTGGAGAGCTCCATTCATTTCAATGAGATAAACATCGGTAAAACAGCTACTTCTAAAAAAGTTAAGTCTGGTTCTCTGGACAAGACTGTCCAGAGAACCAGACTCAACTTTTTTAGATTTTTCCACCTGGATTATTGAGCATCCATCAGAAAACAGCTACCGTATTTTCCCGAATATAGCTTGCAGCTTTTTATCATTTTTGCATGCCCTGCGACCTATATTCAGGTGCGACCTATTTATGGCTTTTTATAAAATAAGCTGATTTGTAATCGTTTATTAACAAAAATTAAACTGAGACACACTCTTACAATAATGTCAGCTAACAAATATATTTTTTAGGTGTTTATCCTGCTAAAATTATTCATTTATTAAAGAAAAGTTCAGCTCAGACACATATTTGCTATAATTTTTATCAAACAAATAATTGTTTTTAAGTGTTAATCTTCTTAAAAGCCTTGCTGTGTGCTCCTGTGGCAGACATTTGCAGCAGAGCTAAACACGGTCCACATTTTGACGTAGGTGCGACCTATATCCAGGTGAAACCTATATATGGATTTTTCAAATTCTTTGGCAATAATTGGACATGCGACCTATATTCATGTGTGACCTATATTCCAGAAAATTTTGTACTTATTTCAAGAAGTAAAAATTGCACAAATTTCAAAAGTAGCATTGAAATAGCACAAAAATTGAAGAACGAGTTATGTGCCAAAAAAACATATGGAAGAACAACGGATATTAATAATGTGATTGTGAATGCTTAAAAGGCCATCACACTATTATGATCCATTTTTCTTATATATTAGTGAGGAATAGAAAGCCTGTATGAGAGGAGATCAGACCTTTAGAGGTAAAGAAAAGGGCTGAGAAATAGTATTGAAGGAGAGAAAGTTAACTGTGTGGACAGAGTGGCAGGAAGAGAGGAAAGAAAAGAAAAATCTGAAGTCACAGGCAAATGTACAGCATTGATTGTGACAGGTAGGGGGGTTACTGTGGGTAAGGTGTGTAAGTCACCTTCTGTGTGGGAGGTGTGTTGGGAGGCTCAGATATGTGTATGGGCCTTGGAGAGACTGTGTGTGGATAGTAGATTGGTGCTGACATGGTAAGCAGGTTGTGACATTAATTAGCCGGCCTCAGTGATGGGTGAAACCTAATATCCCAGAGAAAAGAGACACTGGGGCGAACACATCAAACACCCCATTCCCCCAGACACACACACCGTTGACCTCACCTCCTGTGACTGGGGACAAAGGGTTACTGTTGTAATCTGACCAATATGTGAGCATGTGTAGGTTTGTGTACCGTACTTGCATGTACGTATTTGTGACTTTTGAAAGTTAAATGAACAAGGCAATTAGGAATACAAATAAACTGAACCCTGTGTTTTACTTGATCTTTGCACGGAAGTGAATGCATATACAGTATAACCATGATTTTCTGATTTGAAGAGAAACAAGTATTGTACCCACATTTGCAAGAATTATCCAATCAGGACTCCGACTCAATGACAAATGTGTAATCTATACTGATTAGAAGAAATAGGTGAACACAACTTAACATTTTAAATAAAATCACATACTACAAAAACATGGCCTAAGTACAGAAACAATGATTAACACACCAAGTCCGTGTTTCCTGCTTTCACAGGAATTCATGGCTGGGTATCCGGCAGCCCGGCAGCTTACTGATTAGCACCGTTGCCTCACAGCAAGACGGTTCTGGGCTCAATCCTCAGGTGGGGTCTTTCTGTGTGGAGTTATCATGTTCTCCTCATGTTTGCATGGATTTTACCTGACATCTCCAAAACAGACATGTTAGGCTGTCCTTAGGTCCAGACCCCCCTTCCGAAAGAGATCTGTGATCTCAATGGGATTTGCCTGTTTAAATAAAAGGCTAATATATAAATAAAGTAATCTCCCAGTTCATGCTACAAACAGTAGATTTGACACTTCCATTGAGAAAAAAACCTGCTCCTATGTAGAACACATGAGGGGCAGTTGTCAGTGGTCCCTAAAGCAACATTATAGCGTGCTCGTTGCTTTAGTTGAAAATGACACAGAAGATCTACACAAACACCTTATATCAATTGTCAGGCATGGTCATTGATGACTTGGACTAGCTTTGCAGGATCCAAAACTGGGAACCATGCAGTCAGTATGGGTTTTGGGGCTGCATTGAGCCTAGTTCACAATTATCATTTAAGGTAATTTATCTCTCACACCAACAAACCCCTTGAACCTCAAACTATCAAGAGATCACATAGTAGCACTGAGAACAAGACTCAAGTATAAAAAGGTGTTTTATTCACGGTGGAAGGGGGGAATCTGTGTTTCATGAATATTGGTGAGTATAATCCTTAAAGATTTACAATTATTCATAAGGTAACGTGTCTTACAGTTTTTTGTTGTGTTGCAGGCATTGAGCGGAGAATGAGGGAATTTCAGAACCAGGTAATTGGTGGTGGAGTAGGTTGTACAGTGAGAGTAGCAGGCTAGTGTTTGTTGTCACAGGAGTTCCACAAGGAGACTCAAGGAGTGAGACGAAATCCAGGCTTCAGTGGCTGATTTGGAAGCCACAGGAGAACCAGACATCCAAGGGGGGTGAAGGCCAATGTTCCAACAATGAGAATATCATTAGGCCAGCCTTATATACTGTACCCCGGTTTTTATCAGCAACTCAAGCTTCCTGCCACTCTGGAACCTGAAAATATTGTACGTAATGTGGAAAATGGCAGATTCCCCACACTAAACTGGATTTGCTTTACCATAAAATTACAGTCCTGTATGCAGTTCTTTTCATATTCCTATGCACACATATGGGCGGCTGTGGCTGAGTGGTTAGAGCAGTCGTCCTGCAATGCAAGAGCTGGGGGTTCGATTCCACCAGCAGTGACGATGCCATCTCCTCTGCCCTCCACACAGCTCTCACACATCTGGACACGAAGGACTCTTATGTTAGAATGCTGTTCATCGACTTCAGCTCGGCATTCAACACCATCATCCCCCAACAGCTCATCCTTAAACTGGACAGTCTGGGGCTGAACACCTCAATGTGTAACTGGCTGCTAGACTTCCTGACCGGGAGACCACAGACAGTACGGGTCGGGAGTAACACATCTAGCACCATCACATTGAACACAGGGGCCCCACAAGGATGTGTGCTGAGCCCCCTTCTATTCACCCTGCTAACACACGACTGCACACCATCATACAGCTCCAACCACTTCATCAAGTTTGCGGACGACACAACAGTGGTAGGTCTCATCAGCAACAACGATGAGACGGACTACAGGAACGAGGTGAGCCGCCTGGCCTTGTGGTGCGGACACAACAATCTCACTCTCAACGTGGAGAAGACAAAGGAGATTGTTGTGGACTTCAGGAAGAGGGATGCCCAACATGCCCCTCTGACCATCAACAGCACCGCAGTGGAGAGAGTGGACAGCACCAAGTTCCTGGGAGTGCACGTCTCAAAGGACCTGTCCTGGAGCAGGAACACTGCAGCACTGGCCAAGAAGGCTCACCAGCGCCTCTACTTTCTCCGCAAGCTGAAAAGGGCTGGAGCTTCAACCCCCATCATGTGCACCTTCTACAGAGGTGCCATAGAAAGTGTCCTGACCAGCTGCATCACTGTGTGGTTTGGTGCATGTACTGCATCCTGCCGCAAGAGCCTCCAGCGCATCGTGAGAGCAGCTGAGAAGATCGTCGGCACCTCCTTCCCCTCACTGCAGGACTTACACAGCAAACGCCTCACTCGGAAAGCCCTCTGCATGGCAGGTGATCCCACACACCCACTACACAGCTGCTTTAGACTGCTGCCATCAGGGAGGAGACTGAGGAGTCTCCAGGCTCGAACCAGCAGACTGAGAGACAGCTCTGTTCATCAGGCAGTCAGAATGCTAAACACTCTGCCTGCTCTGCCTCCCCTCCCATTTGAACTGCCTTAACACAAAAAACTTTCTCACACATTACCACTCAACACAAAGTTTTTAACACTGGACTCTGTGTCATCAAACGGGTTATTCACTAAACTCTCGGTCATGTGCTCATTCAGTTTGCACTACTTCTCATATTTGCACTAATGTTTGTATTACATCACTGCCTATAGTCATACTACTGTTTACATTCACTGTTTACATACTACTGTTTACATTCACTGTTTACATTTATTAATACTGTTTACATTTATTACTACTGTTTACATTTATTACTACTGTTTACATTTACACTACTTTTATATCTACACCACTGCTGACCAGCCTTATTTAAGGATGCCCAATGTGCCTTACTGCATATGCCACTTTTGCCTCTATACCAACATCAACTACTACCTCATACATATACTGTGTACATTAACTCATATGCTGCTTTGCCACTCTTTGCAAATGTCAATGCTAGAACCTTCAGTTTATTTTATAGATATACTTTTTATACTTTTTTTATACTACTATGCAAAAACTCAGGACAGTATTACACTTTTATTATTTCATTTTATGCTTATGTTCATTAAATGTTTAGTGTTTTAGTTTTAGTTTTAGTGTTGGTGTAAATTTTCATACTTTTATACTACTATGCAAAAACTCAGGACAGTGTTACATTTTTACTATTTTATGCTTATGTTTATTAAATGTTTCAGTGTTTTAGTGTTTAAATGGTTACTGTTGCACCGAGGGACTGAGAGAAACGCAATTTCAATCCTGTGTATGTCCTGTACATATTGCAGTTCTGACAATAAAGTTGACTTTGACTTTTGACTTTGATATGCCCGTGTCTCTGATCAAGACACTGAACCTTTCATTGCCTCCCATGTGTGTCCCATCACTTTATGAATTTGGTGTAAAGCGCTGATTATAATTTGTGCAGATATATTGGAGTGCTGTATGAATGAGTAAATGAGGGTACAGAGTGTATTGAAGTATCTTAAAATGATAGAAAGGTGCTATATAAGTACAGTCCATTTACATATGTACTGTATATGCACAAAGTTATGGCAATTCAATAGAAAAAATTAAACTGCAACATCATTTCTGTGTTTTGGGAAATCCAATGACAATATAAAGTATTTATATTTTCTTTAGTTTTAAAGCTTAATTTAATTTTTGGGTAGCTTGCACTCCAGTTTTTCTATTTGAAATCTCTGACAAAGTACTTGTAGGTAAAGTGACAAAATAAATCAAAAGATCCCCAAGTAATGCCGTAGCAGAAAAAAGTTAACATTTTAATCTTTCTATGTCTTATAAAGATTGATAGAGTATTTAGGTAAATAGGGCAAACTTAAAGGGAACACAGACACACACTTATTCTTTGTTCTCAGCAAGCATATGTACAGTTTAAAGTAGTGAACAGAGAATGTAAATAACCTTGGCCTACAGGGATCACATGTCCCGCACTTACCTAAACATCCATGACAAGAGCACACGCTAGTGACAGCCCACATGGCAAAGAAGGTCAAAGGGCAACAGGGAGACAGAGCCAAACATACAGACAGCAGGAGAAAGAGCATGAAAGAGACAGAGGAAATAGAGGTTGCCTTTCATTCAGAAGTCTGAGAAATTGTAGGACTCAGACATATACAAAACTTTAGCTCTGTTAACAAAAGCCAACAGCAGAACCAATGCAAACCATACGTTCTGTGGAGATACCAGGGTGACTAAGTTGTAGCATGTGTGTCAGCATGAGTGTGTATGGCTTGTGCCAAAGCAGCCATACTTAATGCATCAAAAGCAAAACATAGCTGAGCCTTTTTTTTCTACATGAGCAAACCTCTTAAAATGAACTGTAAGGTTCTCTACCATGTTTGTCCAGACTTCTCTTGTGAGTATGTCTGGTTTAGGTTAAGTCTTTCTGTGGGTAGAAAACCACTGCCAAGTTTCTGCAGGCCAAGTCTATACCATTCTAGTCATAAAGTTGATTTGAGTTGTCTTTTTATTGTGTCCAAACCAAATAAAAAATGAAACTGATAGATGAAGGTAGCAATGTATTTTGTTACAGAGATTAAAACCACATGAAACAGAATGAATGCATACATTTTGGCAGAGACACTAATGGTGAGAATGTGTTTGGGAGCCTTTGATAATTAGAGATAACCAAAAGCACAATACAAGATACACTGATCAGTTAAAGCATTATAAACACTGATGGGTAAAATAATGAAGAGAATGACCGTGTATGAATGTGTGTATGAATGGGTGGATGGCTGGTACTGTGAAGCGCTTTGGGGCCCCTCATAGGGGGCTGGAAAGCGCTATATAAGTAAGCTCCATTTACCATTTACCATTTATATTCTACTGGCTACTTCCTTTTAGGTCTAGGGGCCACTGGTGCCCATATCCAGCAGTCACTGTGAGGCGAGGCGCACCCATGTCAAATCGCAAGTACATCACTGGACCACATAGACAAATGAGACAACCATTCACTTTCTCACTCACACCTAGGGACAACAGAGTTACCAATTGTACCAATGTGCATGGTTATACAGGTAGTCCCTGACTTACGAGCGAGTTCCGTTCCTCCGAGGCGCTCGTAAAGCGAAAATTCGTAACTTGGAACGGCCGCCACGTGTCTCGTAAGTCCGGAATTTCGCTCGTAAGTTGGAACGGTTTTGCTAGCGCGACTACAAACACTCGTTTTTCATCGAAAAACTGCTTACGAGTGCATAAAAATGATCGGAAACGTGTGTCCACATGTTTAGCTAACGAACTGTGGTGAAAAAACACAGAAAAACTCTGTATTTTTTGCGTTTTTTCCAAAAATTCGCCAGCTCGTAAGTCCGGAACCTCGTAGGTCAGAGCGCTCGTAAGTCGGGGACTACCTGTAGTATGTAGGAGGAAAGCAGCATACCTGGAGAAAACCCACGTTTTCACGGAGAGAACATGCTAACTCTACCCGGACAGGTCCCCGGGGATTCAATCAGGCATCCTTCTCTCTCTGACAAGTTGTTAGATAATTTTTGGTATGAATCACTTGATTATATTATGACTGAGAACATCTTTCTGTAATATGTACGCAAAACATTCTCTTGTCCTCGGCCTGAAGGACAGCTTGCCAACTCACAGTGCCCGATTGGTGTTGACACCATTAGAACATGCCCAAAACATTCTCTTATCTCCATCTAGAGGTCAACTAGTCGATGGTCATGCATCACGTCTATGCGTCTGACTGCAACAGGCTATGAGGGAATGCCTACTGGACTCTGCTGCTGCACAAAAGTCTGCAACAAACCCTATTCGACATTCATTCTTTGACGTTTCACGCATTATGTATCTGTGTATGAAATCTGTCTTCCTTCTTTGCTATTTGTGGATGATGTGGTCCTGTTGGCCTCATCGTGCCATGATATTCAGCTCTCACTTGAGCAGTTTGCAGCCAAGTGTGAAGTGACCTGTATGAGAATCAGCACCTCTAAATCTTAGGCCATGATCCTTGTGGATTACTGTCATTGGGTCAAGGGTGAGGTTCTGCCTCATGTGGAGGAGTTCAAGTATCTCTGGGTTTTGTTCATGAGTGAGAGAAGACTGGAGTGTGATGCTGACATATGGACTGGTGAAGTGTCTGCTGTACTGCAGACTCTGTGCTGGTCTGTTCTGGTGAGAAAAGATCTGAGTTGTAAGGTAAAACTCTCTGTTTACCTGTCAGTCTACGTTTTTACCCTCACCTATGGTCACAAATTCCAGGTAATGACCGAAAGAATGAAATCATGGATACAGGCGGTTGAAATTAGTTTCCTCTGCAGGGTGGCTGGACTCTCCATTTGAGATAGGGTGAGAAGCTCAGTTATTCAGGAGAGACTTGAAGTAGAACTGGTGCTCCTTCACATCGAAAGGAGCCAGTAGAGGTGGTTTGGGTGTCTGGTAAGGATGCTTCCTGGGCACCTCCCTAGGGAGGTGCTTTGGGTATGTCCAACTGGGAGGAGACCCCAGGAAAGATCGGCTGGCCTGGGAACCCCTTGGGGTCCTCCCAGAATGGCTGGAAAAATAATGTCTGGGCCTTCCGGCTCAATCTGCTGCCCCATGACCCGTCTTCAGAATAAGCAGAAGATAATGGATGGATGGACAGATGGGCAAAGTGGGTCAAACCGGAGAGACAAGAGTTGGTTTGCCACTTGCTAACGATCCTGCCCACAATTCTGCCCAATGAATGCGGGACACATTCTCAGTGTTGACACACCTAAATACAAACTAAGCGATTAGAGTGCATGGTCCCTAACAAGGGGGAGTGGCTATAGAGCACCCAACATAGTGTATCTAGTGTATGTATAGTGTACTGTATGTAGTTGAATGCATTCTCCAAGTTCACAAAACATATGGAAACTGGTTGGACAAACTCTCATGCCCCTTTAGGACCCTGGTGAGAGTAAAGAGTTGGTAATGCTGTTCTTCAACTTTAAAAAAAAGAAGTAAAAATAAAGCTATTTAACTAGCTTGAAAACCAAAAGAACAATAGCTAAAACTTTAGTTAAGAATAACAATAATATTTATATTTGTTATTATTGGTGTTGACACCTCTTGTACATTGTTATATAATGGCATTATTAAATTTAAATACTTTATTAGACAAAACATCAGCAAAACATTTTGTTAATAAAAACAGAAATATGTTTATATGTTTTATATGCAAATTAAGATATCTGAAAGATCACTTATGTTGTGCCAGGACAAACTGTGACCTCCTGCATGACAGGCTGAAACGTTACACGAGCATCCACCAGTCCTTCTCCTCCTCCTCTCCCATAAAGATGGAGATCGTCCAAACTGGAATGTATGTATGTAGTGAACATACGCACGCACGCTGTTTTGTTCACACTTTGTTGACAGATACAAGCTGCTTGGTTAGAAAAACTACATTTCATGCCATTGTCAAGCCGTGCTGTCTACACATTCAGTACGCTACATCTTTATCAATCAGAACATCTTTATTTTATGTTTTTAATTTAATTTAATTTATTCATTCATTTCAGATTTAAAACAAGAAAGAGAAATTACAATTCACAATAAAGAGAACCAAGAAAGGAAAAAAATCTAAAATGAAAGGTAGCAGAAGAAGAAAACAATCTTATATCTGCCCCTTTTTTAAAAAACAAATCAGTTCAAATAATTATTCAAAACAATGATCATCTTTAAATAATATAACAAAATAAATAACTCATCACACGTTTACATTTCTAGTACATTTCATATTAACTAAAATTTATATATATCTTTTCAACAATTTAGTCTTACGGTAATCATTTTAAAAAAAAAATATGAATAGACTTTACTTTTTTTACATCGTTTTCCAAATTATTCCACTAACTTATTCCTTGTATTGATGTAGACCGACTCTTTAAACTGGTTCTGTACTTAGGTTTTACAAAACATCAGTTTATCATTGGAAACTTATTTACTCTCATTTACTTTTGTGACAACACACTAATATTTTTTTGCCTACTTGTGGATGGCAGACTACTTTCAAAACATTCTGACAGCATGTGACGCTGCAAATGTCTACATGTCTACAATCAAGTGGCATCACAGTGATTATCCTGATTAGAGATTCATGAGTCTAACAGCCTCAGGATAGAAGCTGTTCCTCAGTCTAATGGTTCTACACTTAATGCTCCTCAACCTCCTTCCTGAGGGGAGCGGGGCAAAAAGTGTGTGTGCTGGGTGAGTGGGGTGTTTCATGATGCAGGTGGTCCTCTTCCTTCATCTGGAGGTGCACTTGGTAAAAAAAAAAAAAAGAAGAAAAAATTGATCTTTATGATTTTGTTTTAACGATACGCCACTCACTTGGCATTAACATAATGCGTTTAAAAGAATGTATTTAACCTTTTTGCAAGTTTCACTCATAGTTAAAGCATTTAAAGTTTGTTAGTTGTTTTAGTATTTTTTTAGTCTGGTGTTTAGGCACTGCTACTGACTTTTTTTAACCTAGCAGGCACAAAGAGAACTTTACTTAGTTTTCACTTTCATGACGATGTATTAATAAAATGTTGCATTCCAATTACATACTGTATTTGGGTGATTCTGTATTAGAAAAGTTAAATAAAGCTCACTTTTCATCCTAAGGTCATATTCTGTCCATGTTTGGTCTAGCTGCACGCAAGCATATGAAGTAGTGGTTCAAGTCTGATACATTTTAGATTAATTCAGAAGAAAAAAAAAACATCCTGTTGGTTATCCTGAAATTATTTCCAGTAACATAGATCCATGTGTGTGGGTGTGTGTGCGTATATTCTTCATAGTTCTCAGAATCCATCCAACCACTCTGCTATTAGACTGGTTTTCTGATCTGAGTAAAACGGATTTATGATGCACATTCAGAGCTACAACAATAATAATGCATGAGAAGAGTTTGGAAAACTTGAGAGTAAACAGTACCTGCTTTGTAGTGCCCCCCACCCCACCGCCACCCCCAACCGGGCCTTTTGAGGTAAAGTGTGCATGCTCTCTCTGTGCAAGCAAAGGTTTTCTCGGGGTACTCTGGTTTTCTTCCACAGATCAAAAACATTTGTGTTAGGTTATTTGATAACTAACTAGGTGTGATTGTGCATAGATGTGAGTGAGCGTATGAATGGTTGTCTCCTTTGTCTCTGTCCCTGTGATGGACTTGAAACCTGTCCAAGAGGTACTCCGCTTCTCGCACAGTGATGGCTAAAGATGGGCACCAGCTGTACAGTACTGTGACTCACAAAAGGGAAGCTGGTAAAAAAAAAAAGTATGAGTAGATGCTTTGTCGTACCTTGGCTATCAAGTGTGGGATAGGATCTTAACCATACATTAAATAGTATATTAATTATGGGGGAGTGGTGGCACAGTGGTTAGAGATGGTGGGCCTGTGATCCGAAGATCACTGGTTCAAGCCCCGGCACCGACAACATCAAAATGTGGGTGGAAAAGGTGAAACACCCACACCTGCCTCTCATTCGCCCCACTCTGAGCCCTTGAGCAAGGCCCTTAACCCCCACCATCTGCTCCCTAAACAAGTCTCTCTTGAAAATGAGTTATTGTGGCTCATTGAGACTACCTGTATAAATAAAGGGTAAATTAAAAACAAATAAAATAAAAAAAATGCATCTAAACACAAAATTTCTTTCAGTATCTTCAATAATTTTAAAGCACCATCTTAGCAATCTTCTTATCTTTTAAACTAAAAAATATATATTATCACCTATATAACACACTCTACAGAAATCTAAAGAATGAAACCCAAATGTTGTCTCAGGTCACTAAAACATAATCAACTTGAGAAGATTTAGCCTCTGGTAAAATAACAGTAAAATCAATGTTGCTTTGGCCAAAACTGACATGGTCATTTTTATGCTTTGTTTTGAAAGGAAGAACAGAGTTAATCTAATTTATATGTTTAATGGAATGAACTACATTGTGTGTAGATTATGTTTATTTATGTGTTTATTTTTGGGAGGGACAGATGAATTCAGCTCAGTTTTAAGTGTATCCATAGTTTTATTATTATTATTATTATTATTTTACAGCTTGTCTCCCTCCTACCACCCCAGGGGTTCTCCAGAGTCTTCATACCACTCAAACACTTCCCCTCTTGTTTCTGTAACTTCTTGGTTCTTCTATCTCAAATTTCTCCACCTATTCACAAATTTAACAGTCTCAGAACTCTTTTTATTGCCTCCCCCACCCACGCCTCTTGACTTTCCCCCCATATTTCACCACATCTCTCATTTAGTCACTATCACTTTCATCTCTCACTGTGTACCTCTCTCACCTCCTATTCTCAGTTGTGCTGTATTTCCAGTGGTCAGTGCCTGAGGACACCAAGACCACAGCATGCATAGATGCATATTTGAAAGTCTAGAAGAGGGGGAGACAAAAAGAAAAGTGAAGGGGTGAGTGAGAATGAATCACTCAAGGCTGTAATGATATGGAAGCACAAGATCAAGACTGAAAAAGTGTTCAGCTAATAAGAAAGAATGGATACAAAGAGGTGTGTTTTGTCTCAATTCAGGTACAGTCTGTATGTTCCCCACTAAACAAACTAATATAATGATGGATATAAGGCAGCTTATAACTAAGGGCATCTACCTGTGTGTTTCTGTGTTTGTTAAAATTGCAGATATTAGTGCATTCTTGATCAAAATTAGAATTTGTATAAGTAAGAGAAAGTGAAGTAGTTATGTGTATGTGTCAGTTCTGTATTGGATATTTGACCATTTCTGACTTTTACCAGAGTGTTTTGGTATTTTAGCCCGTAGCTACATATGGAAAAAGAAACAGAGGTTACAATCCCCTGTCTGTTCAGTCTGGAGTAGAGATGGAGGGAGGCTGAGGACCCCCCCCCCCCCACACACACACACACACACACACACACACACAAACTGGGTCCAGCGGGTGAAAAAAGTGATGAACAGTGAAAACGAAAAGTGAAAATTGTGACAAGTACTTAAGATTAAAGCAAAGACAGATTAATGTCAAGTTATTATCATGGTGATCATTACCATAATCTAATTCAGTATGCATAAAATGTGTATTGTTCATCTGAGTTAATTCAGATAAAAATAACTGCATAAGGCCTCTTTTCTTTCATGTTTGCCTTTGACAGAAAATTGCTGTTTTACTTCTTTTTTAAAACATTTTTTATTAGATTTTTTTATTTATTATTATTATTATTTTTTTATTTTTATTTTTTTTAGCAATTTTTAAAGTTAAAGGTGTACCTTGGATTAAACTTCCCACAGTCTACCAGTCTTTTAGGCCATGTCCACAAGTGGGTCTACATGACAAATCTTTTTAGCAATGACCACGTGACATTTGCAAAAGCAAAAGATAAATCACGTGATACACAATTTCAGACAGTCAGTCAACATTTATCTAAACCCCCTTTACAACAACCATATGGTGCTTCACAGTACAAAAGTTAAAATGTAAGAACTACTGTATACAGAAATACACAAAGGCCAGAGTGCTACTAGGTATTAAAAGACAGTCTGAAAAAATAAAAAATAAAGATTTTTAAAGACCCAGGTCAGTAAAAGAACGCGTTTTGAGGAAGTTACGGTAGTTCAACAGTCTGGGTGCAGCGACTGAAAAGGCCTGGGGCCTCATGTATCAAAAACCTGCGTGGATTTCCTACTGAAAAGTGACGTACGGTGAAATCCAGAAAAGTGTCTACGCACAAAAAGATCCAGATTTATCAAACTGTGCGTACACCTGAATCCACGCACATTCCTTTTGTACATCACAATTGACGTGGAACTGAGCGCACGTGAGACACCTCCCCTGACACGCCTACATTTACATATGTTAAACAGATGCTAATTACTTCCTGCATGTGTGAAGGACATGTTTGTTTGATCCCTGCGCGATCAGAAATGATTTCTAGATTCGGGAAAATAATGAATTTAATATAATATGAGTGAGGACAAACATCCTAAGTAAGAATAGTAATAAAATGTGTTCATCATGCAAAGAACGAGTGATTGTGTGTCGGTATGCGCACCCTGCTGTGGTGCGCGAACCGGCTCATTCATTCATTCTGTGTGGAAATATTAACTTTGCGCACGAGTTTATTACCATTATTACTGTAAACACAGAGGAACTTACTTGGATGTTTGCTAGAACATAGATCTTTGTTTATGTAGATGATGTGAAGAAACGAGTCTGTGCGTCTTGGTGGAGACATTTCATGACATCACGTGATGTTGGCGTCTCCAGACGCTGCGCCCTCCGCAGCCCTGTGCGCAGTCTGTCTGTGAAGCTTTTACTCTCCTACAAGTTATATAAGGTGTACTTTCACGTGTCATTTTGGAGAAATCTACAATAAACGCAGATAATGAAACACCTCCAGCTGCCGTGTCGACACCGGTGAGGGTGCGCGCGCGCTCCAAGCGCGACCACTCAGCCTTTGGAATCATATGGATGAGACATTCCATTGGACATGATCCGGCTTTGTGTGGACTGGACTGCACAGTCCCGATCGACCTGCAGCTCCCTCTGTGGAACAGTTTGACCGCTGCTTCTGTATGCACGCGTGATGCACGGCTCCCCAGAGCGCAGCAGCAGTGCCAAACTGAAAAATTATTATTTCTGAAAACGGCTGATAAGCCATATCCTAGATCGGAAAATTATATCTGTTTCTAAATAAATGCTCTGCGTGTTACACTATTTATTATAACCTCCAGTAAGGCTGAATGAATCCGTTCCTGTTAAATTTATTTTTGGCACAACTTTGCGCGTCCTTTATTTCACTGCGTCATGTGGATGTAATACTTGTTAATCGTGTGTTTGGAGGGAATATTAATCATTTTCACATCATGAACAGTTAATAATAATAATAATAATAATAATAATAATAATGAATTCAATTTATAACGCACTTTTCATTAATGGAAATCTCAAAGTGCTACAAGGTGCAACATATTTGAATGTCAATAAGACAAATAATAAAACAATTAAAATCAACAACAGTATCAGCTAAGATCAAAAGTAGAATCATGAGGAGTAAAGTATGCTCGGTTGAAAAGAAAGGTCTTCAAGCCGCTCTTAAAGTCAACCACAGACTGTGGGGCTTCAGTTTCTCTGAAACACCTGTAAGTGTCGCCAAAGGAACAAGAACCACAGAAACGTGCGTACGCCTGCTCGGGAGCTTGCGTGGATATGTACCTGGATGCGCATATATTCACGTTCAGTTCAGTTTTGATACATACGGGGTTTTGCGTGGAAAGTGACGTGCGCAATGTTTTTGTGCGCACGCACGGTTGATACATGAGGCCCCTGGTC
>JBBPBX010059121.1:9871-21875 GCA_038048925.1 Garcialebias charrua | reverse complement strand
ATTCAATAGGCATCACAAGGCCGCTTTCTACTGTGTGTTAGAAAGGACAGCCTGAGTGACATCACACACAGTAACATCCAAACTGTAATGCTTTGCAAACATGTTCATTGAGCTCCAGTTTGCAGCAGCACAGATGTCTGCAACTGGTACACCCTTGAACAATGACCACGAGGTGGCCAAGCCCCGAGTGGAGTGGGCACGCACTCCAGAGGGCACCTGTTGACCTTTGCTACTGTACGCCCTTTTTATGGCCTCAGTCACCCAGTGTGAGAGGCGCTGCTTTGATAGGGCCTTTCCTGTAGCTGGTGTAGCAAAGCACACAAACAGTTGATTTGTTTTTCTCCATTCGGCTGTTCTCTGCATGTAAGTGCTTAAAGCTCTCACGGGACAGAGAGCCTTCAGCCTTTCTTGTTCCTGGGTGAGGACAGGAGCAGGTGGAAAAAAAGAGAGATCAAAGTCCAGACTTCTGGGTTTTAAAGTCAAAACCTTGGGGATATGTGCAGTATTAGGCCTTAGGGTGACCTTTGGCCCGTCAGGAGCGAACCTGGTACACATTGGATGTACGGACAAAGCGTGGAGGTCACCCACACGTTTTGCCGAGCAAAGAGCCAGGAGAAGAGCGGTCTTATAAGATAATAAATCTATCTTAATGTCGCTCAGTTGTTCGAATGGGGGGTCACAGAGAGCCCCCAAGACCATACTAAGATCCCATCCAGGGGTCAAGATCCTGCTGGGGGTCTCTTCCTTAGCACGCCCTTCATAAATCTTATTATGAGCGGGTGCGCACCAGGCATCCTGTTCCCCCAGCCCTCGTGACAAGCTGAAATTGCTGATAGGAACACCTTAATCAATGAGAAAGAACAACCTTTCTCCAACAAGTCCTGAAGAAAGGTGAGGAGCTAGGCCAAGTCACATGAGTAAGAAATAATATTACTTTCTGTGCAACAAGCTTCAAAAATATGCTATTTCCTGGCGTAGAGAGACTGTGTTGACATAGCTCGAGCGTTTTGAATGGTTTTTACCATGTTCTCTGGTAGGCCTGAGGCTATCAGCTTGTTCTTCTCCGCCACCAAGCTGAAATTTGTCACATTTCTCAGCCTAAGTGGTGTAAAGGGGTTAATGAGGGGGTCAGTTTAATACTGACCTCCTTTTTACCTTAATTTACTTATTCAGATTGAATAGTAATTTCACGGATTCTCTTCTTTTTCAGTTTATTCAGTATTTCTGTGATCTTTATGATGGATAAATAAACAGAGCCATTAAGTGACAATGGACACGTTAACTTAGTTTGATATGTCAAAGAGACACTATCATTTATTTAAAATAAATCAACTAAATTAACACCATTACACTTGATTGACATGATTTCACTTTCTTTCAATTCAAATACGTCAGCACACTTAAATTTAACACAACAGACTTAAATATTGGATGTTAACATATTTAGTCTGTGGGCTCTTTTAGCTTAAAAATATAGTTTCCAGCTTAGGTTGAGAGGGAAAAGAAATAGGAGGAAAGAATTAAGAAGAACATTATCCTGAGCATGAGACCAGAGTGACACTTCCCATCAGACTTCTGCTAAAATCCAGGTACGTTTTGTAAACAGCTCCTTTACCTTTTGACGACAGCCCGGTAAGAGGGAAGACACCAGCCTTCAGATGCACAGAGTCCTTTAGTCTCAGCACGTCCAAAACTGGTTTTAGTTTACGTTTCAACGTCTCCTGGCTTCCGCGTTGGTCATCAGAGAATATGTCAGCTTCAGGCCTCTGACTTCAAGATAAACTTATTCCAGGAGGGAATAAACAAAGTTTTTGAGCTCGGCTTGTTCGAAGTAGACTCATAACAGCCTGTTATCAGTCCTTAGCTGAAGACGCCGGTCGTTAGCTCTTGACCACACGTGTCCAGCTCTTGGGAAAGTTCACATCTCTTTTGAAGTTCCCAGCAACTCACTGAAGCGTTTCAGCACAGCTTAGACTAGTACTTAAGGAAGGACCAGTCGAGGAGTTCATTTGTCTTATCAAACCCAAGGTTAACAAGCAGCAGCAGAGGGAGATTTGTTTAGGAACAGACAGAGAAAGCTGGAGCCTTGTTCAATGAAAAACAACTGATTAAACTGTCTTCTTATTTCTAAACAGAACAGTCGGGTCTCTGTGACCCGATATTTCCCTTTAACACAGCAGTGGACACAGTTTAACTCTCACAGAATAACACAGCTTAAAAAGCACACATCATGAAAATGACAAAAGTTATTCTTTTGATCACATTAGAATAAAATCAAAGATAGAAATAGTCTCTTTTGGTGACTATATTTATCAGATTATAGCTAAATGAATGATTTTGTAGTAAATGTCTTGCTTTACTGAGTGGTCAGTAAAGGTCATCACTGGACAGTTCAAAAGTACACAGGTGTCTTAAAAGTGGACAAGGTCATGTCCACTACATCTCCCCCCTTTTGGAAGCCATCGCCAGTCCTTGGGGATGGGGTCCAACACGAAAGGAAACCTTGAACTGTCTTTGATCTTGAAGTAATCCAGCAAGTGGAAAAGAAAAATCAAAAATTATAATCCCATAAAGTTTTTGGAAATTCCATACTGTTCGGAGGTAATCCCATTGCGGTAAGCTTTTAATCCCTCGGAAAACTGAGTCTGTTAACTCTTGGAAAACAAAGTCTGTGATCCTTTGGAAAACAAAGTCTTATAATCCACAGCGGTAATCCCACAGCAGTAAATCCACAACGATTAGTTTTGTTGATTGATCAGCAACAATTGTTTTCATAATCAGCATGTAGAGGGGATCCCTCGATTGACGCAGAGGAGGCGATCCTTGGATGAAGGTTGAAGACCAAGCGTTGGAGCTGCAGGTCCCCACATCGAAGGTTGTTGGCTGGTTGGTCTCCAGTCAGTGCCACTCTGGTTCTATGTGTCATGCAATTATGTGGTTTTAGGTGGGCTTATGATTGGGATTTTACATTAGGCCCTACCTATATGCACCTGGTATGTAAGCTATCATGGTTTAGATCAGCTATAATTACCAATTAAGGGGTGGATCAATTCTGTAAATTAGATATAGGGATCTATACCTATAGAATTTTGGAGGGCTTCTGTAACGAAGGCCTCTAATTCCAAACTATTCCTCCATTCATTACTTAGTTTAGGTTAAACTAAAGTAGAAAAATGAAATATAGTTTGATCTAAATGTCTGTTGTCTTTTAGACGAACGACGTAGGATTTGGTGTACCTAATAAATTTTGAAGTCTATGGCGAGACTCATCAAAATGAATAGATAATCTAGAATAGAAACGATCGAATCGGTTCAATTTAGAAATCGTGAGGCCAGTGTAGTTTATGGTACCTTGAGTAGCTTTAAACTACATTGACTCTTCAACGGTTGAGATTTAACAAAACGAACTGCATGTTTTTCCTCTTTTTGTTGGGGTCATGGATTGGAGGGGTTGCAAGTTTTGTAAACGAGCAGATCTCCTGACTCCAGCCTGTTTCCTGTTTGGGTCAGCACAGTGAGCACGGTCACACGCTGCAGGATCAATGTTTGAGCATGGCGTGTCGCCCATTGAGAATAAGGGGACAACTTCAGCATGAGAATGTGGAGATGGTCCTTTGTGTTGAGCAGACTTTAGATTGGTTGGTGACAGAGAGTTCAGTCCTCTTCGATTAAAGGGAAGAGGAGTCTGATTTAGCCCTGGTGCCATTTCTGTTCTGCACTGAGTGTTTACACACGCTGCAGTTTCATCACAACTGCCTTTGTGAACGTGTGATACTGGTGTTGGCCTGCGGGCTTCTGCCGTGGCCCCCCCCCCTCCCTTACTGGCATCCGATGAATAGGTGGCCAGGAAGGTGGGTCGTCAGATTCTGTCGGCGCGCACCCCTGGAGCGCGGACGTGTCACGGGTTTGTTTGATTTGTGTATTGCCGGCCCCGTGGTTTATAACGGAGCGGGGGCTGGAGCATGTGACCCCCCTCACCTGTCTCTAGCCGTTTTCGCATTGGCCAGCCCTCCCCGGCTCTCCCTGCTTCTAACCCGGGTTCGGCATGTTCGCATTTACCTTTTCCGCCCGTGATCCACCCTTGTTCTGGAACCATCTTCACCGTGGTTCTATCGGGCCCAGCCCCACGGACCCCGTTTGACGTCATGTACTGCTCACATGTGATTCGTTGTTTGCAGCAGGGGCGGGACTCATTCAAACAACCTCAGCGCGAGGGTTGAATTTCATTCAAATTTAACTACAGAAACCCCTAAAACAATTGTTAGCTGAATTAGTTTTTCTGAGTTAAATTTTTGTTAATAACTGATCACAAATCAGCTTATGTTACAACGTAAATAACAACGAAGCGCGCACCCATTTCCGCCTTTCAGCGCGACTTGAATGTCATTAAAATATAACTAATATTGTCTAACTGTTGCGCGCAGTTAGGGTTTTAAAATACATCCATCCATCCATCCATCCATTTTCTTCCGCTTATCCGGGGTCGGGTCGCGGGGGTAGCAGCCTAAGTAGGGAGGCCCAGACTTCCCTCTCCCCAGCCACTTGGAGCAGCTCCTCTGGGGGAATCCCAAGGCGTTCCCAGGCCAGCCGAGAAACATAGTCCCTCCAGCGTGTCCTGGGTCTTCCTCTGGGTCTCCTCCCGGTGGGACATGCCCGGAACACCTCACCAGGGAGGCGTCCAGGAGGCATCCTAACCAGATGCCCGAGCCACCTCAACTGGCTCCTCTCGATGTGGAGAAGCAGCGGCTCTACTCCGAGTCCCTCCCGGATGACTGAGCTTCTCACCCTATCTCTAAGGGAGAGTCCAGCCACCCTGCGGAGAAAACTCATTTCAGCCGCTTGTATCCGAGATCTTGTTCTTTCNCAATTGTTAGCTGAATTAGTTTTTCTGAGTTAAATTTTTGTTAATAACTGATTACAAATCAGCTTATGTTACAACGTAAATAACAACGAAGCGCGCACCCATTTCCGCCTTTCAGTGCGACCTGAATGTCATTAAAATATAACTAATATTGTCTAACTCTTGCGCGCAAGGGTTTTAAAATCCATCCATCCATCCATCCATTTTCTTCCGCTTATCCGGGGTCGGGTCGCGGGGGTAGCAGCCTAAGTAGGGAGGCCCAGACTTCCCTCTCCCCAGCCACTTGGAGCAGCTCCTCTGGGGGAATCCCAAGGCGTTCCCAGGCCAGCCGAGAAACATAGTCCCTCCAGCGTGTCCTGGGTCTTCCTCTGGGTCTCCTCCCGGTGGGACATGCCCGGAACACCTCACCAGGGAGGCGTCCAGGAGGCATCCTAACCAGATGCCCGAGCCACCTCAACTGGCTCCTCTCGATGTGGAGAAGCAGCGGCTCTACTCCGAGTCCCTCCCGGATGACTGAGCTTCTCACCCTATCTCTAAGGGAGAGTCCAGCCACCCTGCGGAGAAAACTCATTTCAGCCGCTTGTATCCGAGATCTTGTTCTTTCGGTCATAACCCAAAGCTCATGACCATAGATGAGGGTGGGAACGTAGATCGATCGGTAAATTGAGAGCTTTGCCTTTTGACTCAGCTCTCTCTTCACCACGACAGACCGGTACAGCGCCCGCTTCACTGCGGACGCTGCACCTATCCGCCTATCGATCTCACGCTCCAGTTTTCCCTCATTCGTGAACAAGATCCCGAGATACTTAAACTCCTCCACTTGGGGCAGGACCTCCTCCCCGACCCGGAGAGGGCATGCTACCCTTTTCCGGCTCAAGACCATGGCCTCGGATTTGGAGGAACTGATCCTCATCCCGGCCGCATCACATTCAGCTGCAAACCGCTCCAGCGAAAGCTGTAGATCACGAGCTGATGAAGCCAATAGGACCACATCATCTGCAAAAAACAGAGAAGCGATTCTAAGGCCACCAAAACGGATCCTCTCAACACCTTGGCTGCGCCTAGAAATTCTGTCCATAAAAGTTATAAACAGAATCGGTGACAAAGGGCAACCTTGGCGGAGTCCAACTCTCACCGGAAACGAGCCTGACTTACTGCCGGCAATGCGGACCAAGCTCTGACACCGGTCGTACAGGGACCTAACAGCCCATATCAATGGGCCTGGTACCCCATACTCCCGGAGTACCCCCCACAGAACCCCCCGAGGGACGCGGTCGAATGCCTTTTCCAAGTCTACAAAGCACATGTAAACTGGTTGGGCAAACTCCCACGCACCCTCCAGGACCCTGTTGAGGGTGTAGAGCTGGTCTAGTGTTCCACGACCAGGACGAAAACCACACTGCTCCTCCTGAATCCGAGGTTCGACTATCCGACGGACCCTCCTCTCCAGAACCCCTGAATAGACCTTACCAGGGAGGCTTAAGAGTGTGATCCCTCTATAGTTGGAACACACCCTACGGTCCCCCTTTTTGAATAGGGGAACCACCACCCCAGTCTGCCAATCCAAGGGAACTGCCCCCGATGTCCACGCGATATTGCAGAGTCGCGTAAGCCAACACAACCCCACAACATCCAGAGCCCTAAGGAACTCAGGACGAATCTCATCCACCCCCGGAGCCTTGCCACCGCGGAGCTTTTTAACCACCTCGGCGACCTCAGCACCAGAGATTGGAGAGCCCGACCCAAAGTCCCCAGGCTCCGCTTCCTCAGTGGAAGACGTGCCAGTAGGATTGAGGAGGTCTTCGAAGTACTCCGCCCACCGACTCACAACATCCCGAGTTGAGGTCAACAGCACGCCATCCCCACCATAAATGGTGTTGGTCGCGTACCGCTTTCCCCCCCTGAGACGCCGGATGGTGGACCAGAATCGCCTCGAAGCCGTACGGAAGTCATTCTCCATGGCCTCTCCGAACTCCTCCCACGCCCGAGTTTTTGCCTCAGCAACCACCCGAGCCGCATGCCGCTTGGACTGCCGGTACCTATCTGCTGCTTCCGGGGTCCCACAGGCCAAAAAGGCCCAATAGGACTCCTTCTTCAGCTTGACAGCATCCCTCACCGCCGGTGTCCACCACCGGGTTCGAGGGTTGCCACCACGACAGGCACCAACAACCTTGCGGCCACAACTCCGATAAGCTGCCTCGACAATAGAGGCGCGGAACATGGCCCACTCGGGCTCAATGTCCCCCGCCTCCCTCGGAACGTGTTCAAAGCTCTCCCGGAGGTGGGAGTTAAAGCTCCGTCTTACGGGAGACTCTGCCAGACGTTCCCAGCAGACCCTCACAATACGTTTGGGTCTGCCAGGTCTGACCGGCATCCTCCCCCACCATCGGAGCCAACTCACCACCAGGTAGTGGTCAGTTGACAGCTCCGCCCCTCTCTTCACCCGAGTGTCCAGGACATGCGGCCGCAGATCAGATGAGACGACAACAAAGTCGATCATTGAACTACGACCTAGGGTGTCCTGGTGCCAAGAGCACATATGGACACCCTTATGCCTGAACATGGTGTTCGTTATGGACAATCCATGACGAGCACAGAAGTCCAACAACAGAACACCACTCGGGTTCAGATCAGGGGGGCCGTTCCTCCCAACCACACCCCTCCAGGTCTCACTGTCATTGCCCACGTGAGCGTTGAAGTCCCCCAGCAGAACAAGGGAGTCCCCAGGAGGCGCACCCTCCAATACCCCCTCCAAGGACTCCAAAAAGGGTGGGTAATCTGCGCTGCCGTTCGGCGCATAGGCACAAACAACAGTCAGAGCCCGTCCCCCCACACGTAGGCGAAGGGAGGCTACCCTCTCGTTCACCGGGGTGAACCCCAACGTACAGGCACCAAGATGGGGGGCAACAAGTATGCCCACTCCTGCTCGGCGCCTCTCACCAGGGGCAACTCCAGAGTGGAAGAGTGTCCAACCCCTCTCAAGGAAACTGGTTCCAGAGCCAGAGCCATGCGTTGAGGTGAGTCCGACTATTTCTAGCCGGAACCTCTCAACCTCACACACTAGCTCAGGCTCCTTCCCCACCAGAGAGGTGACATTCCATGTCCCAATGGCCAGCTTCTGTAGCCGAGGATCAGACCGCCAGGGTCCCCGCCCTCGGCCACCACCCATTCCACAATGCACCCGACCCCTTTGGCCCCTCCCACAGGTGGTGAGCCTATGGGAAGGGGGACCCACGTCTCCTCTTCGGGCTGTGCCCGGCCGAGCTCCATGGGTGAAAGCCCGGCCACCAGGCGCTCGCCAACGTGCCCCTCCTCCGGGCCTGGCTCCAGAGTGGGGCCCCGGTGACCCGCGTCCGGGCGAGGGAACATTGTTTCCATTTATATTATTCATCATAAGGGGTCTTGTGGGCTGCGCTTTGTCTCGTCCCTCACCTAGGACCTGTCTGCCTTGGGTGACCCTACTAGGGGCATAAAGCCCCTGACAGCATAGCTCCTAGGATCATTGGGACACTCAAACCCCTCCACCACGGTAAGGTGGCAGCCCAGGGAGGGGCTGTATTGGCTGGAGTATACTGTATACTGTATTGTATACTGTATTTTAAAATACAGTATAACTAATAATCTCTAACTTCTACGTGCAGCTAAAATGTTAAGAGGAGTGATTCCTATATGGGTAAGGTGGACACCTGAAAATCTAGTCTGCCACAATAGCTCAAAGAGTTAGTGCACTGTTGTTTTGACCGCCTGGGACAAAGTTATTTTACTTTTTTTTTTAAATTCACATTTTCTTTTAAATAAAAAGGAGTTTGTTTGGTTAACAAACTCCTTTTTATTTACTCCAATAAAAAAATAAAAAAAAAAGTAAAATAAGTTTGTCCCAGGCGGGAAGCGAACCCGCTTCTCCCGGTCAAAACAGCAGTGCACTAACTCTTTGAGCTATGGCGGACTGGATTTTCAGGTGTCCACCTTACCCATATAGGAATCACTCCTCTTAACATTTTAGCTGCACGTAGAAGTTAGAGATTATTAGTTATATTTTAAAACCCTGGCTGCGCGCAACAGTTAGACAATATTAGTTATATTTTAATGACATTCAAGTCGCGCTGAAAGGCGGAAATGGGTGCGCGCTTCGTTGTTATTTACGTTGTAACATAAGCTGATTTGTGATCAGTTATTAACAAAAATTAAACTCAGAAACACTAATATATATATATCCAGCTAACAATTTTTTTTTAGCGGAGTCTCCTCTCTTAAAACACGAACACTCCACCCACGTGAAGAGAGCACCCCACCCACTTCCAGAGAACTGCCCACCCACTTCAAGGCGGCTCTGCGGCAAATGCGTAATGAACGTGGGTGGCCCAGAGCCACCCAGGGGCGGCCCGGGGCATTGAGGGCTGGCCAATGCGAAAACGGCTTCTGTGAGGAGTGTCGGGCTTGTTTGCAGGCACCTCTGGGCCTGTCTGTTGCAGACAGAACCAAGGAACCCTGCCAGGGTTTATCGATTAGGCTAACACCCCGTGAGCCGTGAGGGAGAGGGGGAAGATGGCCCCGCCCTTTATATCGGCTGGAAAAACAGAGGGGACTGTTCTGCTGATGTTACTGTGTTTGATGTTATTGTTATTATTATTTTTTTTTGTGAGTCAAGAAAACAGAGGGGCTGTTTTTTTAGCTTTATTTGTGCTTATGTGTAACGACATATATGACTTTATGTCACTCACAGCAGAAAGAACATGATTTGTGTCTAAAACAAAGTCACCAGCTTTTTGTACCGTGCTACAAACAAAGTCTGGACGTGAAAAGATCATTTCCGTACCGTGGGTGGGTGATCGTGTAAAGTTAAGAAGACGTCCTGGTTCATCAGGCCCACTTCTGTTTGGTGTCCCAATTCGCGGAGGAGGTTCTGTACCGGTCCACCTGGTGGGGAACAAATCTGTTCTTACTCCAGGCGTGTTTGGTCCGAGGTGGGCCCGGCGGTGGTCTCTGCCGGTGCTCGGCCTCGTATGCCGGCCGCTTTTGTGGTGGGGCACGTGTGGCTGAGTGGTGTTGAGGCTACGGGGCTCTGCTCCCAGCTGAATCCCTGGGGGGGGCTCTTCTGGGGATGCCTACCCGGAGAGCCTCAGCCTGTTTGCGCCTCTGGTCCAACCTGGTCTGAATTCGATCCAGCGCTTTTCCAAAAAGTCCCGTCGGTTCTATCGAATGGTGGAGAAAAGGAATTTTCTGTCCCTCCGGGAGGTCAGTTAGGGTCATCCACAGATGGCGTATTGCGATGACCACCTCAGCCATGCCTCTGCCTTGTGCAACAGCCGCTGTCCCCATCATGTGGAGCACAAAGTCTGTTGCCCTGCGGGCTTCATCTAGCAGCTCTGCGGCAGCTTGCTTGTCTGACGTTACCTGGAGCTCCTGTAGTTTTTCAGCCAGGTGATGGGTTTTCTAGAAACCAAACCCTGCAGCAACATTTTACTAAAAAGGAATCACACACATGACAAGAGTTAAACAGTATATGTAACTTTGCAAAGTGGAACTTGTCTCTGTCTGAGACAAGCCCGCATTGAACATTTCACAGTCAGCTTTTATACATTTTGGTAGTTGGTGGAAAACAGGTTAGACAATTATCACACAAAGATGTTTTTCGGTTCTGACTAAGAAAGAGAACAAACAAGTCTTAAAACAAAAGAGAACATTCTTATGAAACAAAGGAAACATTCTTTCGGTGCTTTGGTTTCGGTAAACTGTTTGTTGTGTAAGAAATGTACTTAAACAGGGAATTAACACAGATTTATCTAGGTTTGCAGAAGTAGAGTTTTTCATACTATATAAGTTTTTAGATGATAAACATTTGAATACTCTAACACCAGGTACGCCTGTATCATGGTGGACGCGTTCATTGCGCGCGCCGCGAGGCCCTGAGCTCTGTAGCATTTCTCGAGCAGAGAAGCCGAAGCTCAACTGGCTTTGCTGGGGACAGTTGGTTTTGTCCCGGATGACTTGGGATCCAGATGAGACACCAGCGTGTCCTCTATTTGAGGCACATTGGCTATTCCCACTTCATCCATCCCGTCCACGTCGAGAAACTGCAAGAGCGGCAGCAGCATGGGAGCTCTGGGCTGAGCCCAGGTGCGAGTCAGCTCTGTGAGGACGTCCGGAAAGACGGGCATCCTTTGCCTCGTGGCGGCCTGCTGCTTTGAATAAAAATAATTTCCTGCCAACCTCGTGACTTGTTGACGAGGTGGAGGCTCCGGCCATGGGATCTGCAGTGCGTCCGTTGCTCTGTGACACAAGTCGAACAGAGCAGGGATGGAAAAGTCAGTCTCCGGGAGCACAGGCACCGGGGTGCGAGAGAGGTCTTCTCCCTGTTCCTTGTATTCGACGTCGGCGGCGTCCGCAGAAAATTCACCTGAGGCTGAAATTGAGATCTTGTCCTCGTTCATCATGCCTCGAGTGTCAAATTCGACTGTTAAGTCCACCATGGGAGCCAGCACATCTGGGCTGTTGCCCCATTCGACTCGGGTGCTGTCATCCAAAGCCATGCTCTCGAGCTCCGGCGTGAGAGTGAGAGCCCCAGTAGTGTCCGGGTCTGCTGGCGCCGCAGCAGCCCACATGGCCTTGGCTACGAAGTCCGCCCGGTGCCTCCTCACCGCCTCCAGCATCTGGCTGCAGTGTGGGCAAGAGTCGGGCGCGTCCAATGCCATTTTCGCGTGCAGCATCCCCAAGCAGACGGGACAGGCCTCGTGGGTGTCCGTTGCTGAGAGGGAAAAACTGCATCCGCTGGGGCAGGCGCGCGAGGTTGGCCTCGCCACCCTGCTAGTCTTTTTTGGAAGTATTGTCTTTCGCTTTCCTTTCTCCGGAGGCATGTCCGAGATAAGACGAGCGAGTCCTTCCAAGATATTTTTTCTTTTTATGTAAGACCTCTCCTCCGTCGCGTCACTTTCATTGGCTAGCCTGCTACGAATTAGCAGAGGTAGCGGTGTGACGCAGTTAGCACCGTCGAGCAAAGCAGTCTGCGGAAAGAGGATGAGAAAAAACTTCGGGGTTAAGGAAAAATGTGCCGGTCTAGCGTTCACTAGCCCAGTAGTACGCAGGAAAAATTCTCTGTACGCCCTGTGTAGGGAGCAAGCTCACCTCTGGTCGAGTGATGAAGCA
>JBBPBX010059120.1:10436-21875 GCA_038048925.1 Garcialebias charrua | reverse complement strand
GAAAAGAAACAAAGAGATTCACAGTTTTTAACCAAGAACTGTAGATTTATCATCTCCTGCTGCTGGTGGACGATGTCACTCGTGTGTTGGTGTGTCCGTTTGCCTGTACTGTCAGCAAAATATCTAACGAACCACAGGATGGATTGTTTATAACAGAACTTTCAGAACGTAATCATTTGGATACATCTTCAACTGGTTAACTTGTATCCAATTCAAGATGGCCGCCACAGCTAACTGACCTGAGGCATCTCAGAAATGGTTCTAACTCAGGCAACTTTAAATACTGAGCTCAAATCTGGTGTGGTAGAGTCAACACAATTTGAGCACCACACAATGAGACATTGTACTTGAGTTATGAGCCCTCGAGGCTCAATGAGATTTACCTGACTAAATAAAGGTTGAATGAATGAAAAGTTTTACCTGGGGGAGATAAGACTCTGTTAGCAAAATATCTCATGAGCCACTGGACAAATTCTCATGCAGCTCTTTAAAGAGAATTGATGGCACTATATCTACTGATTAACATTTAGTGCAGCCTAATTTAAGATGGCCGCCAAAGCTAATCAAGCTAAGCTAATACAATAAAGGCTTTGAAGCAGGCAGATTTCCAAATACTGAGCTAAATGTAGTGAGGTCGTGGCTGAGAGTCATCCACAACAAATACTCTGAAAAGAACTTGCAAGTTCAAGATATCAAGAGATTTCAAATACAGGGAGTACTCTACTTACGAACGAGTTTCGGACCTACGGGCTGTTCGTAACCCGATTTTGACGTAAGTCTCGGACCACCCGAGCCGCCACTGATCCACGTACATGTACGGTAATGAACAGTTGCCAAGTTACCTATCCTAACACAGCTACATAATTATCAAAAAACACATACAGTACTGTACTGTACATTTAGAGACATACAGTACTGTAATTAATTTAAAAAAAATACAATTTCTTACTGTGAGCTGGTCTTCGCCGCCCGTCGGGTCCGTGTCTCCGGTCGGGCCTCGCTAGCATTTTAGCCCCCCGTTAGCTCGGTGTCGTGTCGTCCCGCCAAAAAGGCTGCCCAGCTGTTTATCCGTGTTTTAGCATGTTACCTCGTGTCCATCAAACATCTGAGGCTGCCAGGCACACATGGATGTGAGCTCCCGGCCCCAGCAGGCGTCTCGGACCGCCGCCCGTCAGGTCTGTTAGCATTAGCATGTTAGCTCGTGGTTCCTCCACTACATCTTGCTGTCTGCTGCTTCACGCCTTCCACAGCATCTTTGTCCTTGGTCTATCTGTCCCTACGCAAAACCGCCGTTCAGCTGCAGCGCATGTGTCTGCGCGGAGCAACCTCTGAACCAACACGGTTTGGCTTTCGAAGCCGGAGCTAACCGAAGCTAAGAAACATGGCGGCCGGAAACTGTCGGAAACTACCGGAAACTGCGTAATTCGGCTTAAAAATAATAAAAATAGTAATTGTAATAATAATACTTTATTCATAAAGCCAGTTAAAACAACCACAGCTGCAACAAAGCTGAAATAAAGAACATTTAAACCAAAATTATTTTTTAAAATTATTATATATTTCTTAATTTCATATTTTTTTTAAATTATGATAAGTTCGTAACTCCTGATTGCCGTAAATCGATGGCGACGTAACTCGAGGACTCCCTGTATTGTCATTTACAATGGTTTGATCAAAAAGACAAGTCTGTCTCTTTTCATCTTAGTTTTAAACTCGGGTGTAAAAATGTGCGATGCAACAACAACAACAACAAAAAGCTCAGAGAACACGACGGCAGATTCCTGTTCTGGTTTGGATTAAATTCAGTGAAGATGATGCATCTCATCGTGCAGCCGAAGGGCCGTGACTCATTTCCTGTTCAAACAAACCCAGCTGCAGGAACCTCCTTCAGGCTGATGGTTGTTCTTCTCTTTCCTTCTCAGGTCATTTCTGGGAAGCTCTGGGCGGCAAGAAGGAGTACCAGACCTCCAAGAGTCTGCAGAGCACAGTCAGACCCCCACGTCTTTTTGGCTGCTCCAACAAAACTGGCAGACTTATTGTGAGTGACGAGAGCAGAACTTTTCATCTCATCTTTGACACATAGCATCTCAGCACATCATCCATTCAAGTTTTATTTTTGCTGTTTCTACAGGTTGAAGAGGTACCAGGAGACTTCACACAGTCAGATCTGGCTACTGATGATGTCATGATCCTGGATACCTGGGACCAGGTAGGAGGAATTTTCTGTCATGAGCGACTGTTTTAGTGCCTGAAAAGACGCAGGCCTTTGATTTGTGAAAGACTTACGTGTGAGCTGTCGGATAAAGCATTTACTGTACGTGTCTCTGCCTACAGCTTTTCCTTTGGGTGGGCAACGAGGCTAACGCAGAGGAAAAGAACGGAGCTCCCAAAATAGGTTGGTTACACCACAGCTGTGAGGAGGAGCAAATGGCTGAATGTGGTTTAACATCCTCTTTCTCAAATATGCAAGGCCTTCCATGAAAAAGATGCACTCTGCATAGAAGCTTGTTCTAAAACCTCTTTTCTGCATTGACGATGCCTTTCCAGATGTGTAGGCTGCCCATGCCAAAGGCACTGATGCACACCCATACCATGAGAGAGGCAGGCTTTTCAATTGTAAACAAAAGCCTGATGGTCCCGCTCCTCTTTACAACAGAGGATGTAGTGTCTGATGATCAAAACAAATTTAACATTTAGTCATCTGAACAGTGTTCCTCTTCACCTCCGTCCATTTTTAATTAGCTCTGGTCCAAAGACGTCTGAGGTGTTTCTGGGTGGTGTTCATGCACAACTTCTTCTTAGGCAAAGTGAGCATGATGTTAAAATGATTGATTGAACTGATATAAATAATGTTTGAGTTTTCCAAGTGGAAAGTTGCTCTCGACTATTCTCTGCTTTGAGTAGATTGATTCATTATTGAGAATGACTAAGAAGCGTGTTTTTCAAAATAGTTCTGTAAAATGGCTGCAAAGGCGGACCTCGTTTTAATCTCTTGACTGTTCATAAATCACAGCTGAAGCCGGTGACGTCTCGCACACGTGAGCTTTCAGAAATGAAGTGTTGCAGAACCACAAGATGTGGAGAGGTGTCCATGCTGAAATCAGAAGGGGTCTATGAACATTTTTAAAGTCTCCAAACTGAGATTGTGCTGACCTTTGTCTGCTGCAGGTTAAATACTGATTAATCAGAAGTGCTCCACAACTGTTCCTCTTGACAAAAGTCAAACATTTCCTGTTTGAATAACTGTTGCCAGTGGCAGTGATGAGGTGGATTTGTTGGTTTTGAAATGCATTCCCCCATCATTGTTCAGCATCACTGATTCAAAGTTGTCTTTTTTTTTATTTATTACTGTTCACTAGAGAATCTGATCTCTGTATGTTCACGTAGTGTAACTGCAGGATTGATGAGGATATATATATATTTTTTATTTTTGTAATAAACTATTCTGAAGCTGTATGCAACAATAGTGTAAACTGATGTTCGTTTCCTCCACGAATGTGCTCACAGTTTTTAATGCCTGCCTTCTCTTCATTCCTTGTCTTGCAGCAAAAGACTACGTGGACTCAGACCCCTCAGGCCGCAGAGGACTGCCCATCACCACCATCAAACAAGGAGCAGAGCCCCCAACCTTTACTGGCTGGTTCCAGGCTTGGGATCCTAAGATGTGGGAGAAGGACCCGTTTGACAGAATCCGTGCACGTTTCTAATGGAAAAACTTCAGGCCCTTTTTTTTTTTATTATTATTTTTTTATTTCCCACTCGGGCTCTTTAATGACATGGTACTCTGCACTGTCGTTTGTTTTCTGTTTTATCTTAATCCCCCAGTGCCAAAACTGTTATCAAGTTGAATTTTTGCCTCTTGGCCTAAATGATGGATCAGTGCACTAGACTTTGTTGACACAAATACATCACATCAGGGGTCAGGTGATGCTTTTCACAGACACAAGTGGTTGATGCAGGTGTGTTGTCCTTGCACTGTCAGAAGGTGAAAACAGAGTTGTTTTGAGCACCTGCAGACGTTCTCTCTTTCTGTTTGTCATTCTGGCTCACAGTGTGCAGTAAAACTAGTGCTGTGCACCAGAAAAGTTGGTAGCAAAACCTAATACAGCTCTGTAAGTACCAGGTACACACCAGGTACACACCAGGTACACACCAGGTACACACCAGGTACACACCAGGTACACACCAGGTACACACAGGCTGTGTCATGAAGTTGTTTCCCTGTACTTATTAGGCATGAACCAGGTGTGTACCAGGTAGTTATTTAGTACTTACCAGGGACCTCTTAACATCTCAGATATTTACGGAGTACATACTGGGTAATTACTAGGTACTCACCGGTTACGTATCTGTTACCTATCTTATAATTATGCACTAGACAAGTAGATATCTAATATGTATATACTGAGTACCTATGGCACAAGGCTGATAGTGACGTGTTACCTAGTACTTACCAGGCTGTATTGTGTATTGCTATCAAAAAGCCTTCTCCTTCACCCCACACGTGTGTGTGTGTGTTACGTTGATTCATCAGAAGGTTGTATAAAATGTTTCTCAGAAGCTGCACTTTCTTGTCATATTCCCTGCTCGTGTATTTTAACAGATGTATGGTGTATAATTTGTGAGTCCTTTTTAAATTGCCCTGAAATGTTTTTGCTTTTAAATAAAGTTGTAAGTTAAACATTTGGATTTATTAGTTTAAGAATGATGGATTCAAATCAAAATGCACATTACATCAAGCATACCAACAGAACCTGTCAGTGCTCACCAGATACACGGAGCTGACTGTTTTGCTCTTTGTCATTCCTCTCAAAGACAAACTGGGATTTGTTGCAGCATCTGCCTAAACAAGATGAGAACATGAAAGAATGAGTCACAGCTGTGCTGCCTTTCAGAAGCAAGGCAACAAGATTCTTTGGAGAGGAGAGAAGTGCAGCTACCTGAAAAATGATGTTTTCCTGCAGAATTATTTTAAACTCCAGAAACATTTTGGAGAGAGAATGTTCAAAATGAGTCTGTCTGAGAGATTTATCATTCGCATCTCCCGTGGAACATATGGTGGAATGGGATTGTGTACACATGGTCCCAGTTACATCCAACATAAAAAATTTAAAAGAAAAAACGTTACATCTAAGATATTATGAACTAAGAAAAACATTCACTAAACAATACACTGAGCACTAATGGCATAAAAACATTATGTTGAACAGCAGCACGAACATGAGTCTGTGTGAGCAGATGAGCACGAATGAACACAACATGAAACGGATCAGCAGCAACGTGAAACAGATCAGCAGCAACATGAAACAGATCAGCAGCAACATGAAACAGATAAAGATGAAACAGATCAGCAGCAACATGATGTGATTGATTTCTTCACAGTGATTATTCTGGTTATTTATTCATGAGTCTAACAGCCTCAGGGTAGAAGCTGTTCCTCAGTCTAGTGGTTCTACACATAAAGCTAGATTTATACTCGACGCGTCGCGCAAACGCGCGAGGGTGCGCACGCCAAAAGTGACGCAATATCACCGTCCCCGCACCTGCGCGTAGACCCCGCGCGTCGTCTTGGCGCGTGTCGCGCACCTCCGAATTTTTTGAAACTCTGCAAGCCTAGTGCGCGCGCCGTGGGCGCTACATTTGATTGACAGGTCGGGTGGGGACCTCACCCGACAGCCTTCACGCCAGAGCCTGCAGCTGTCTGTGCCGCTGTGGTCGTGGAAACGGCGTCGCTACACATGGAGGAATGTTTTGTATGTGATACAAATGTATTAAATTTCCCGAGCGAGCGGAAAGCCATTTGTTTTTGTTGTGTGACTTCAAACAGTTCTTCTTCTACGGTAGAGGGTGACACGGGAGTGAATTTCTACTCCTGTCCCGTCCCACTCCCACAGAAAATAATCCTGTCCCGTCCCACTCCCAGGCTTGAGTAAAAAATTAATTCCTGTCCCGTCCCACTCCTGGTGCAATGACTCCCACTCCCATCCCGCTCCCATTCAAAATGACTCCCGCTCCTGTACCGCTCCCATCTTTTCTTCCTAATTTACTCGTAAGAAATACAATTAATTTGATCTAATCTTCACCACAATGTTTTTAAGATTAGGCTACTTTGTGTTTTGCAGTTTGATTTAAATAGATATAGCAACAGAAACAGTTCATCTGTGGCAGTAGAGGGAGGCATATTTTGCCTTAATGTAAACAAAAAATAAATTAAATCACTAAAGAGCACAAAACGTAGTACATGGCCTGTGATCTCTATAGATTTTCCTGCAGAGGACCACCTTAGTCTCTGTTTTTAGCTCATTTGGAGGTCAGTTAATTGAATAAACCCCAACATAGACTCACTGGTGTACTTGACTAAAACTAAGCACGTCTTACAAGCGGCATACAGCGTGTTAACACCGTCACACTCAACTCTCGCAAAGTTCGTTAATATTTGCGACTTTCCTGCCAATTCTGTGAGCTTAATAGAAATATCGTTAGTTCTTACTTTGCGTTGCAAATCAACTTTAACCACATCGGATTCTCCGCTCGTCTTTACTCCCTCCATTGCTGCTACTCTTTGAATTCCGGCGAAAGCAGTGGCCGGAAGTACCGTTGCCTTCTGGGTCATGTAGTTCTTTTAACTTGCGTTACAGTGCAAGCTGGGGGAAAGAGAACTACAAAATGGCGACATGTTTTTTTTTTTTTGTCACGACTCCCGCTCCCGTCTGCTCCCGTTAACTTTCGATCCTGTACCGTCCCAATCACGTGAATAACAGTTAACTCGATTCCCATCCCACAGGAATCCCGTGGGAATCACGTGACCTGTGGGATTCCCGAAAAAATGTCAGCCTCTATTCTACGGTAGATTTCTTCTTCTACACCTTTCTTGCAACATATGCACAGGTTTTAGAGGGTACTGCCACCTGCTGGTCCGTAAAAGAACAGCACTTTGCCATGCGCCGCCGTGTGTCAACCATAAACACAGCGGCAAAACTGTAAATGCATGAAGCCGCACAGCTCAGTGTGCGCGGAGCGCGCGCGCTCCAGCCTGCGGACCAAAGCGCGAGTACAGTATAACGAGGTCTTAATGCTCCTCAACCTCCTGTCTGAGGGAAGTTGTGCAAAAAAGTGTGTGTGCTGGGTGAGTGGGGTCCTTCATGATGCAGGTGACTCTCTTACTGCATCTGGAGGTGTAGATGTCTGTGATGGTGGGGCGACTGACTCCCAACATCTTCTGTGCAGCCTTCACCACTCTCTGCAAAGCTTTTCTTTCTGCAGCTGTGCAGCTTCCATGCCACACGTTGATGCTGGAGCACATGCTCTCACTGCACACAGAAGGAGGTGAGGACCAATGGCAGCTCCTGAAATGTCCACCAGGGGGTGCTATTTCTAAAAAAAAAAAAAAGTTCTAAGTTCAAAGAGTGTTTATTTATCAAATGCAGATTAACACAAGGTCAACAGTACAATTAAATGCTCAGGATGAGAAGAATCAATTTGACTCACTAAAACCACAAAGAACAAACAAACAAAAAATACTAAAGCATGCAATAAAAGTTACAAAAATAAAGTAACAAATGAAAAAGTAATAATATTTACAAGGTCTACAGAGGACATTTAGGGCTTTTCAATCACACTAAATATCAAAAGGTGGGTTTTGGCACATTTCTCTTCCATTTGAATAAGGCATATATATAATACATAATGCCCAATATAAAATATTGGGCATGGACAATATTTATTTTTCCTGGTAGTCAAGAGGATAGGGAAATGGCTATTAGTCAGCTTTCTAATTATTTAACGTATAAAAACCATTTATTTTACGAGTATATGTGTTAATTTAATAGCAACAATTCAAATTCACATTGCACTTGTAAATAAGTAACTATTATATTATATAGGGAGGTGTGCTCCTCACTTTTTCACAATACAGAACTAGTATGATGAAAAACATTGTAAAAGACCTACATCATGCATTTAGCTTCTCTCACCTCTGTAGCTGTCCTCTGACGTTCACCAGGGCCCAGTGTGCGGTGTTTCTTGGCCATCTGGGATACTGTGTTCTCTACAAATAGTAGGGAGGGAGTCTCTAAACAGGACCATAAGAGAACAGTGTTCATCTTTAGTCACCAGGTAAAATAACAAGAAATGTGAAGTAGTTCAATCATAAGACATTAACAAAATATCAGTGATATTAAACAGCACAACATACACATTAATTTTAATTTACCTGATTTTTTGAATGTTGTCTGTGAACTGCTGCATGATTCTCTGAACAAATACTGAGTCGATGGTCCGGTTCTGGAGTTGGCTGTAGAGAATGTCCACATGAGGCATGACCAGGTGGAACAGTAGAGTTATTCTGTAAACAAAGTAAGGCACATTAATGATGATGCAGTTAGCATTTTCCACATTGCTTGAGGTGCTTTGTACTCATACAAGTATCTAATCTCATTTGAACTTTCTTAATACAACAGAAATAATAATATCCAGGTTATTTCAATTTCAAGTCTTCAATGTAAAATGGTGAATAGCGCCAGAAGTTCCAGTGGGGCGGTGCCCTAGCGCCCTCTATTGGCCGGCCGGCCCTGGTGAGGACTGAGCTGCTCAGACCAGCTCGTCTCAGCCGTCTGAGGAAGTAGAGTCTCTGATGACCTTTCTTGATCAGGCTGGTGGTGTTGTTGCTCCAGCTGAGTTTATCATTCAAGTGCACACCCAAGTACTTGTAGCTGGAGACCACTTCCACCGCAGATCCTCTTATGTTCAGTGGGGTGTGGGTGTGATTGTTCCTTCTGAAGTCCACAATCATCTCTTTTGTCTTCTTCACATTGATGTGAAGATTATTCTCTTTGCACCAGCTCTCCAGTTGTTCCACCTCCTGCCTGTAGTTGGACTCATCATTGTTTGTGATGCATCTCACCACCACTGTATCATCTGCAAACCAGTCTGGATGGGTAGCTGCACAATCATATGTGAGCAGAGTAAACAGGAGAGGGCTCAGCACACATCCCTGAGGGGATCTGTTATTTAAAGGAGACCACATATTGGTTTTATAAATGTTTATGGCATGTCTGTGGGCTATCCAGACCATGTTCATTCAATTTAATGCACAAAATAATTCTTAGATAATAAAATATCCCCCTTCTAGTTATGCATTTTCTGACTTCCGTTCTAAACGACCGGTTTATAATAATGAGCTCTGAAAGCCACGCCCTACAAAAATCTGTTTACATTAACTCCGCCCTCTGTAACAGCCAGTATCTCTAATCTGTTGTTGTTTTAAAATTAGCTCTTTTTTTATTACTCATTTGACTTACTGTTAGTGCTAGCTTAAGATAACTTACCGAAAGCCGTCTGCGCGCGCCGCCATTTGCAGCTCCTTTTAGCATTAGCCCACCTCCGAGGCTGATGATAGCTCGTTCCTCCTCCGCCCGCAACTCCGCTCGTTGCATGCAGCGCTTTTGGGAGCGATCCCTGCTCCAGTCCACACACACACAAAGTTCACAGAAGCCGTTTACGCATTTGCCGGCCCTCCCCGGCTCTCCCTGGCTCCTCCCTGCTTATAACCCGGGTTCTGCATGTTCGCATTTTCCTTTTTTTCCCCGACTCCGCCCTCGTCATGGAACCATCTCCTCCGTGGTTCCATCGGACCGCGGCCCGACGGGCCCAGTTCACGTCATTTACTGCTCACATTTGATTCGTTGTTTGCAGCAGGGGCTGGACTGCTTCGTGTAGGGGCGAGACCAGAGGGCGTGACTAGCTGCGTGTTGAGTCATCAACTGCGATTTCGCCAGCGCACCTAAAAGCACTCTATTTTCATCTAAAAACTACTTTTGAGTGCATAAAAATGATCGGAAACGTGTGTTTATATGCTTAACTTGCTAACTGTAGTGAAAAAACACATGAAAACTCAGTATTTATTTCGTTTTTTCCAAAAATTCGCAAACCGGAAGTCCGCTCGTTCGTAAATTTCGCCAGCGCACCTAAAAGCACTCTATTTTCATCTAAAAACTACTTTTGAGTGCATAAAAATGATCGGAAACGTGTGTTTATATGCTTAACTTGCTAACTGTAGTGAAAAAACACATGAAAACTCAGTATTTATTTCGTTTTTTCCAAAAATTCGCAAACCGGAAGTCCGCTCGTTCGTAAATTTCGCCAGCGCACCTAAAAGCACTCTATTTTCATCTAAAAACTACTTTTGAGTGCATAAAAATGATCGGAAACGTGTGTTTATATGCTTAACTTGCTAACTGTAGTGAAAAAACACATGAAAACTCAGTATTTATTTCGTTTTTTCCAAAAATTCGCAAACCGGAAGTCCGCTCGTAAATTTCGCCAGCGCACCTAAAAGCACTCTATTTTCATCTAAAAACTACTTTTGAGTGCATAAAAATGATCGGAAACGTGTGTTTATATGCTTAACTTGCTAACTGTAGTGAAAAAACACATGAAAACTCAGTATTTATTTCGTTTTTTCCAAAAATTCGCATTCTGAGCTTTTCGGTAAGAACTGCCCACCCACGTCAAGTGAATACCCCACCCACTTCAAGGCTTGCTCTCCGGACAGTGCGCAATCAACGAGGGCGGGCCAGAGCTGGCTCTGGGCCAACCAGAGACGAGCGGGACCGGGGAGGGCCGGCAAATGCGTAAACGGCTAGAGTGTCTCCAGTTAATTTATCCGTATGAGGCAACCTCTGACCAGACCCACGGACCTCAAAAGCCAGCAGTTCCCAGCAGCTCCCGCCCGCAGAAGGTCCCTTCGCCGGTGGTCTGCTTGTTTTACGTCTGACGGCTACGCGTTGGGAGCGATCGCTAATACGCTAAAAATTGAAATAAAACGTAAAAATAACAATTATACTTTATTTATAAAGCCATTTAAAACAACCACAGCTGCAACAAAGTGTTGTACACATGAAATTAAGAACATTTAAAAAAAAGATGAGATGAAATCATGAAAAACAACCGTCACGTCTTTTATACTGAAGTGGGTTGAGCCTAACCTGGGGTTGCTAGGTGAGGGGCTGGACTCAGGTTTGAGGTGGGTTTTGGCTGCGGCTTGTGACGTCACAAACCGCAGGATTTGAAAATGAGATGTATATATCACTGGAAAACAAATCTACTTAGAGTAAATATACCACTGGGTGCATTTCTTTGGCCCTAGGACTGATTTTTTAAGAAGTAAATACCCAAAGTAGAGTAAAAAAAACATTAAAAAGTGAATTTTGCATATGTGGTCCCCTTTAACAAACATTTTGTTGCATAATAAAGCTCAAGAAACACTGAATACTTCAACTCTCACCTAAATCAAGCAAGTTTTATGAGGCAAAAGTACAATTTTGGTGTACAACATTTTTTTTTAGCAAGTTTTCTGTAGTGGCATTATCTAATGGAATTAATAAGAGCTCTGTGGGATGTTCAGAGTTCTGGGATTATATATATATATATATATATATA
>JBBPBX010059119.1:0-21876 GCA_038048925.1 Garcialebias charrua | reverse complement strand
AGAACGTGCACCACAATGTGCCAGAAACTGCCGGCGGATTTTGAGGAGAAGGTGGCGAGTTTCAGCGCGTTTCTGAACCGTCAGGTGCAGGAGCACAACGTCTCGCCTGACCATAATATTAATATGGACGAGGTCCCGCTGACTTTGACATCCTGATAGGACGGAGTGTGGCCCAGAAAGGAGAGAAAAGCATGAACATCCTCACGGGCAACAAGAAGTCCCACTTCACTGTGGTGCTGGCATGCTGCACTGATGGGTCTAAGCTGCCGCCCATGGTCATTTTTAAGCGCAAAACCATGCCAAAAGAGGAGTTTCCCCGCACGTGGTTGTGGCGGTGAACGAAAAAGTCTGGGTGGACACGGAGATGATGGGTGTGTGACTGGCAAAGTGCTTCACTAAGCGGCCAGATTTTTTTTTTTTTTTTACCAAAAAAGCCCTGCTTGTGATAGACAGCTTGCACGCGTACATCACGTCGCAATTCAAAGAAAAAATAAAATGTTGCAACTCCATTCCTACCATCATCCCTGGAGGATTAACAAAAGTGCTGTAGTCGCTGGACATCTCAGTAAACCGCAGCTTCAAAGCAGCCTGTGGGAGGAGTGGATGGTCAGCGGTGAGCATAGTTTCACAGCTACAGGACGGATGTGCCACGCCACTTTTCAACAGGTCCTTGGATGGATAGATAAAGCGTGGAACTCTGTGACCAATCAAACCATCCAATCAAGGTTCAGAAAGGCTGGGATCGCAGCTGGAGCAGCTACAGCTGAGGCGGACGAGGACTCCGACAGCCCCGACGAGGAAGAGGAGGTAGCAACGCTGAATAACCTTCCTCAGTCGCTGACAGAACTCTTCACCAGTGACACAGAAGATGAAGAGTTCAATGGGTTTGAATAAAAAACATAAAATAAATAGGTGTTTCTGTCATCATTATGGGTAGGTGGGCGTGTAGTAATTTTAAAGCCACTTTATTACGTTCAGGGGCGGCTGGCCAATAAGGGGCACCAGGGCGCCGCCCCTCTGGAACCTCGATCTGGAGCTGTTCACCATTTGAAGACTTATTTTTTTTAATAAAAATGAAATAATTAAATAAAAATATTAAAAATATATATGCATACAGTATATGTTTTTAGTTGTGTAGGATAAATATTTTATGATTAATGATGAGTTATATTGTTTGTTTCAAAAAACGTTTTCTGATTAAGACGTATTTCTAGTCCTGTGTGGGCGCCTGCATCTTATCCATAGACTCTCGTCATAACTAGCGCATGTACAGTTGTGTCACAACTTTACAAAACTATTGGAGTCTTCAGGGCGCAGTTTTCGCCGCCCTGGAAGCCTGGACTCGTCTAATGTGAGCTCTGACTACCGACAGCGTGTTTCCGGTCGTTTATTTTTTTATTTTTTAGGAAAATGAGCCGTGCAGTGACAAGCAGGCTGGCTGCAGGTACGTTTTGAATCATGAAAGCCCTTTATCTAATGTCTAATTGCACTTCTGACTTATATGCCTCTCAATTTTTATATGGCTGTTTGTGAAAAAAAGCCTTCAGCTGACTGTTTATTCTGGTGAATTTGTTTGTGGAGCTAACATGCTAATGCTAGCCTTCATCTAATGCTTATTACTATTCCTGACTGATATGCCGCTCAACTAGATCTTACAAAAGTGTTTTCTAAACGTTATGTGTTTAACAAAGGCTTTATTATTACATATTATTATTAAATAATTGTTGGATTTTGAGCAGATTTAGCTACATCTGACTGAATCTTTGCTACTTGTTAAAACTCATTAAAAAGAAATCAGTCCTGCATAAAATTGCTCTGATGCGACATTCAGTAATTATCTAAAACCAGAAAGTTCTTCACTCAAGAAACTCAAATGCACAGCAAGTGCAACTTGAACAGTCTTGTCTGATCATTATTCCAAAGAACATCACTTTTGAAAATCTACTTAGGAATTACTGTTTTGAAGCAAAAGTTATTTTAACTCCTGCTTGTGTTCAAAACTTGAGCTGAAGTCAAACCTGTTAAATATCAGACAATATAAACTTTTTATTTTCAACAGATGTCTGCTATATAGTTTTATGAACCTGTTTGTAGCAGCCCTTAAAGAGACATTTTCTTCCACTGTACAGGACACGATGATGATGAGGAAACCTCTGGTCCAACCTGGATGTGAGAAGTGGGGAGACATCACACCACTGAGGAGGCTAGAGCCGAGATCAGATCCGAACACCAAACAAGTTGTTCCAATGAGACACCAAGAAGTGATCCACGTTGAAACCATCAGATGAAGAAGGTCTTTGTTCAATCATCCACACAGTTACATTTCTCTGACTGATTGATTTGTTTTTACTAAAATGGTTAAAATAAAACTGGACTCTGAGCCGGTCTTAAATCAAAATACACTTTTTTTGGGTGATACATCAATATGAAGACAAGTCAGAATGCGTTGAACATTTTATTTTCTTACAAGAGAGTCACAGCGCCAAGTCACAACAGAAGTCGTCTCAGGGCACTGAACAGAAACACTCAAATATAAAAATAATAAGTTAACAGAAACTTTCATATAAAATAATAAGTTAACACTATTTATCTGAGGGGACTTCTTTGAGTTTAACTCCATCATGTTATAAAAGAGCTACAATAGTTAGCCAGAGTTCTTTCAGGATTAAATAATTAGAACTTCTGTTTGAATTTTAATTATATGAACTTTTTCCATTTTGTTAAATTTACTACAAATTCCTCACAGGGCTATTTTCAACCAGTATATACATATCAAACTTATAACTTCAACAGGTTATTAGTTTTCTTTTCACAGGGGTACACTTTTGCAAGAGAGCTTTATGAGAATGCAAAATCTGACAGCAAGGATGTCTTGTGTTGGTTCCACCAGCAGCAGCAGGGTGGGTCCCAGACAGAACGGCTGGTGGAAAGTCCTGGTCCATCTGCAGCCCTCTCTTCATTTTCTCTTCCTCAGCAAAAGCTGGACAGACTGCAGGGATGTGTTTCCTAAACAAACAACAGGTTCATCAGCATTATCAGTAAAAAAAAAGGATTATTAAATAATTATTAAGATTGAGAATGTATATAATTTCATCGTTAACTCTCCTCCTCCACTCCCTCATTCAGACTGAATGGTGACCCCATCATCTCCACAGTATTCTTCTGTTGACCACAAAGAACAATTACTTGTATTTAGTCTAAAAAAGCTAAGTCTGGTCCTCTGGACATTCTTTGAGATTAAATGAGTTTTGTAATTTGTAATTACATTATTATTTATAATAATATAATTACATGTAATTACATTAATTATTTATTTGTAATGAGTTTCAACAAGTAACAAACATTGAATGTCCAGAGGACCAGATTTAGCTCTTTTAGATTTTTATACCTGGATTATTGAGCATGCATCAGGGTACTTGTATTTAGATTTCAGATTTTAATAGCAGAAAAGACAGTTGTGCATGAAAGACATTTCACCTGCTCAGTTTTCTCTGGTTCTGCTGCCAGACACGTCATCCATCTAGGATCCATCCATCCATCTAGAGCAGAGCAGTACTTCTCCACCTTATAACAAGGTGGGATTAACTTATTTTGACAAGTGGTCCATGGTAGGTGGTGTGTTTGTGTTGATGGTTTCACCATGTCCCTGAAAACATAAACAAGCATATCCTGTTAGCTTAGCATGATTGCATTATTAGCCATTTCAGGTTGTTTGTCCAATAAAAAAAGTATGAGCTAACGTTAGCATCGTGTTTGCATTTGAGCCGACTTATCGCTTTAAGTGGAGTATAACTTGTTAGCTGCTTTAGGAAAAGTTAGCTGCTTTAGGAAAAGTTAGCTGCCGGAGCTTGCTGCTCCGGCAGCAAGATGGCCGCGCTCAGACCAGCCGCAGCTTCATGGGTTCCCAGTTCATCCCCCGTTTTTAGTAATTTTAATAGTGTTTTTGTACCTGACTCTGCACGTTTTTTGCGGGTGAATTATAGCCGAACTGAGCTGTTAAGAATTGGAGCGGATTTACCACTAGGCACAGCTGATATCAGCAACGAACTCAAATCAGAGCTCGGAAGATTGGAGCTGCTAAGATCATCTTTCTGGAAGCAGATGCGCTCCGGAGGAAAGAAGAGGAAATGGTGCTCTCGAGGAAAAAAGCGTGGCTGTCCAGCAGGAATTATGACGAGACTGCGGGCAGACGCTAAAACCGGGAGACCCCGATGCCGGCTCTTTTTCTGTCCAACGTGCGCTCGCTGGACAACAAAATGGATTTACTTCGTTTGAGAGTGATCACGTCGGAGGAGATGAGGAGATGCTCGGTGCTTTGCCTCACGGAAACGTGGATCAATGAGGACACTCCTGACTCTGTTTATGAGTTGGATAATAGACTATTTTTCAGAACGGACCGGTGCACCGAGACTATGGGGAAAACACGAGGCGGTGGCGTCTGTATTTACGTTAACAAAGACTGGTGCACGAACTGTGCCGTTATCAGCAGGATCTGCTCAGCTGCTGTGGAGCTTTTAACAGTAAGATGTCGACCACATTACCTCCCCCGCGATTATTCAGCGATAATAATAAGCGCTGTTTACATAGCACCCGATGCTAATGCCAACGACGCCCAGGGAGAAATTCATGACTTACTCACCTCGCTGCAGTGTAAATATCCTGAGGGGCTTTTCATTGTTTCCGGGGACTTCAATCACGTGGATTTACGTGTCATCCTTCCAACCTTCAATCAGCACGTTTTCACAGCAACACGAGGAAATAAGACGCTAGACCAAGTCTTCACGAATGTGAAGGGGGCGTACACGGCGAAGCCACGCCCACCGCTCGGGGCTTCCGACCATCGCTCCCTGTTACTGGTCCCTAGACAGCTCCCCCCACTCAGACGCTCCAAGCCGGAACAAAGAGAGATCACATTGTGGCGCCAAGATAGTACCCCCATGCTGAGAGACTGCTTTGAAAACACAAACTGGTCTGTCTTCAAAGAGGCAGCTACGAATGGAAGTTCAGTTGACCTGGAACTTTATGCTTCCTCAGTCCTGGGTTACATCAGTACATGCGCTGAAAATGTATCCATAAGAAAGTATGTTAAATTTTACCCCAATCAAAAACCCTGGCTAAATAAGGATGTCCGCACCCTGCTGGCAGCCAGGGACACTGCATTCAAGTCTGGAGATACTGAGGAGTTGAGAAAGTGCAGGAAAGAACTGGATGATGGCATAAAGAAGGCCAAAGCCGCGTATGCACAGAGGATCGAGGGACAGTTCACCTCACATGATCCACGGAGCATGTGGCAGGGCATCAAATGCTTAACAGATTACAAGGGCAAAAGCAAACAATGCCCCAGGGACCCATCTCTGCCTGATGCCCTCAATAAGTTTTATGCACGTTTTGAAGATCCAAACAGACCAGCTAGCACCAGACTCACCTCATCACCAGACGAGGAGCACCTCAAAGTGACCGCAGCAGAAGTGAGAGGTAGTCTCAGAAGGATCAACCCTCATAAAGCTACGGGTCCAGACAACATCCCAGGGAAAGTTCTGAAGGAATGTGCGGACCAGCTCTGTGAGGTGCTGGCTGACGTCTTCACCACCTCACTTTCACTGGAGTCAGTTCCCACCTGCCTGAAGACTGCCACCATCATCCCAGTCCCAAAAAGCTCCACAGTGACTGGTCTGAATGACTATAGACCGGTGGCTCTCACCCCGATAGTCGCTAAATGTTTTGAGAAACTGGTCATGTCCCACATCAAGACAACCGTCAACATCAGCGAGGACCCTCATCAATATGCATACCGCGAGAACCGATCAACAGAGGACGCCATCTCCTCTGTGGTCCACACTGCTCTCACCCACCTGGATCAGAAGGACTCATACGTGCGTCTGCTCTTTGTGGACTTCACATCTGCCTTCAACACCATGATCCCCCAAACTCTGATAGATAAACTATCCACACTTGGACTAAGCCCCTCCATCTGTAACTGGGTACTAGACTTCTTAACAAACAGACCACAGTCCGTGAAGATCCACAACTTCTCCTCCTCCACCATAACCCTCAGCACTGGCTCTCCTCAAGGATGTGTGCTGAGCCCTCTTCTGTTCACTCTGCTCACATATGATTGTACAGCCACACATCCAGGCTGTCATATTGTTAAGTTTGCAGATGATACAGCGGTGGTGGGATGCATCACAGATAATGATGAATCCAGCTACAGACAGGAGGTGGAGCACCTGGAGAGCTGGTGCAAAGAGAACAACCTTCACATGAATGTGAAGAAGACGAAGGAGATGATTGTGGACTTCAGAAGGAACAAACACACCCACACCCCACTGTACATAGGTGGATCTGCGGTGGAGGTGGTCTCCAGCTACAAGTACCTAGGTGTACACTTGAATGATAACCTCAGCTGGAGCAACAACACCACCAGCCTGATCAAGAAAGGTCATCAGAGACTCTACTTCCTCAGACGGCTGAGACGAGCTGGTCTGAGAAGCTCAGTCCTCAACTCCTTCTACAGGTGTGCAGTGGAGAGCATCCTGTGCTCCAGCATCAATGTGTGGCATGGAGGCTGCACAGTTGCAGAGAGGAAAGCTCTACAGAGAGTGGTGAAGGCTGCACAGAAGTCTGTGGGAGTCAGTCTCCCCACCATCACAGACATTTACACCTCCAGATGCAGAAAAAGAGCCACCTGCATCATGAAAGACCTCACTCACCCAGCACATTCACTCTTTGCACCACTCCCCTCGGGACGGAGGTTGAGGAGCATCAAATGTAGAACCACTAGACTGAGGAACAGCTTCTACCCTGAGGCTGTCAGACTCATGAATAAATAAATAATAAGAATAAACACTGCAAAATGTCACATCATGTTGATACTGATCTGTTTCTTGTTGCTGCGTTCATCTGTGACCATCTGCTCATAATGACTCATGTTCGTGCTGCTGTTTATAATGATGTTTTTCTACTACATTAGGGCTTAGTGTATTACTAGTTGATGTTTCTCTTAGTTAATCCTAGATGTTATTATTGTTTTTCTCTTGCATTTGTTGTTGGATGTAACTGGGACCCCGTGTACATAATCTCGTTTTCATCACATGTACTACATGCGGTGCAAATGACAATAAAGACTCTCTGACTCTGACTCTCTGACTCTTTAATGTTGGTATGCGACGTAGTTTATATAGTTTTATTTACCTGATAGAGACAGACATCACGGACCACTCTGTAACTTCTGAGCAAAATAATCCAGCTGAGCTCATCAAAGACGGGCCACGTTTTTACTTCACTCTCCTTTGCACAATATAAAATTATTGCAAGTGCCGCACTGAACTGATTGGTCATTTTATTAAAGTTAAGCCATGCTTTCCACCGCAGCTGCAAAAACACTTCTGGTGGTTGAATTCTTCTTTGTGTTTTTTTTTTTTCTTCTTCTTCTTCTTTTGGGTTATTGGCGGATTGCAAACATCGTTTAGGTGCATACCGCCACCTACTGAGCAAGAGTGTGTAGCTCATTAATCTGTATATTTAGTGCACTCCATCAGTACATACCATACCATACCACTTTATTTATAGAGCACTTAAACAGACACAAGGCCAACCAAAGTGCTGTACAATAGAAACAAACAAGCAAAGCAGAAAGGAAAACAAAAAAAAAACAAAATAAAATATAGATAGAAATAGCAACAGAAACTAACTAAAATGGTGAACAATGGGCCTCATGCAAGAACCGTTCGTACGCACAGATTTGTTCTTAAACTGTGCGTACGAGTGATTTAGGAGCATTTGTGGCATTCAACAATGTTTTCGTATCCTAAGAGTTTTTTTCAGATACGAACAAAATGTACGTGTGGTCCAGACCTGTCGTATATTAACGAGCAGTCAGTCTGCTGTTATCCAGACGGATTTTCTCCACTAATAACTTTATATTTCATTAGTTTGAAGATATTTTGAGTTGAAAATGAATCACAATCTATAATTATGTTGAAAAGAGGTTGTTCTGTTTGAAATAGAATTATAATATTAAATGCGACCCGACCCCGGATAAGCGGAAGAAAATGGATGGATGGATGGATAAATGCAACGACACAAATTGGTTAAATTAAAATAAAGCAGCTATTAATTTTGTATAGCACTACAATATTAATATGAAGTTAATTGAAATTTCGAGACAATTTAAAATGCTTTTGTTCAAAAACACATCGGACACTTGCATGTGGGGGGGGGGTCGCGGACGAGTACGCGGGTACTCTGGGGCCGCGGCGGGTTACGGCTGAGCAGGACCACCACGCCGCTGAGTACAAAGTTCCGTGGGCCGGCCGCGTGCCGAGGATCGCCGAGCGCCCCACGTCGACCCCCGTGCGCCTCCCGCACGTCGCGCCCGGGCCCACCCCCCCGTGCCCCGGGGATGGTCCGTGCGCGCCGCACGTTTGAGTGGGTCCTCGGCTTTAAAGCAGATTCACAGCTGACGCTGCTAAAAATTACAGATTTATTTATTTAGTTAGTTAGTTATTTACTCTGAGAGCAGAACTTCAATCTCCGCACCAGTAAAGTTCTTCTTTATACTTCTCGCTGTCATCTTTATGAATGGACACTTCCTGCTCTCTGAGGCAGGAAACGTAGCCTTATATGGTGTTTTGAGGGGTGGGAATTATGTAAATGACCTCTCCGCGTGCACGAGCAGGTGGATAGAACAGGTGCAATTCATCATATTTGCGCAGCTCATTTACACACTTTTCCTGAGGATAGAAGAGTTTGTTGAATCTGACGTGGCATGTTCGTACGAACGCTTTGTACGAACAAAAGTTAGAGAAATTTAGGATAAAAATACGAACATGTTTTTGCATGAGGCCCAATGTATATTATAGATAGGATCAAAACAAATCACATCATGTTAAAGGCGAGAGAATAGAAGTGGGTTTTTAATCGAGACTTAAATATTGTGAGTGAGGGAGCCTGCCTGACACTCAGTGGCAACTCATTCCCAGTGATGGCATAGTTACATTGAAAAAGTAACTTAGTTAAGTTACTTATTAGTCCTTGGGAAAAGTAACTTAGTTAAGTTACTGATTACTTGATTTGGAAAGTAACTAAGTTAGATTACTAAGTTACTTTATTAGTTACTTTCAGCAGCCGCTGACAAGAACCCTCTGTCACAATACATAAAAAATTTAAATGTTTTAATAAAATAATTACTAATAAATATTCAAAAAACAAAATACAGTAGTCTTTCTTGACTTCACTAAACAAATAATATTTTTACAAAAAAGACTTATAAAATGTTTATTTTGAAAATGTGTCAAGTAAACAATACGTTTGTATGAAAATAAATAAAAGCATGAGCCACTGGCCAAAAGGATGGTCCAGCACAGAAGATCAACATCATCAGGTCAGGACTCTGCGGTCTACACTCATCTCCAGGTCAGAGGTCACTCTTTCAGGGATGAAGATGTTCACATCCTTGATAGAGAGGAACGATGGTTTGAGAGAGGAGTAAAGGAGGCCATCTTTGTGAAAAGAAACCGTCCATCATTAAACAGAGGTGGAGGCCTCCGGTTCAACTGTCCCCCTCTTACAATGCTGTTATTGCTAGTATCACTCAGCCCTCTGTGAATAGCAAACAACCATCAGGGTGCTGCTAACTATCCATTGTTAGGCTGATGGTCCTCCTTGATCATGTGAGCAGCTGGTTTCAGCTGTCAGCAGCAAACTCGTTGATCCACTGTGAGAGGGTGCTATTTATAAGACTGAGCTGAATACAGCAACTCAGACTGAGGAAGTCTTTCGGACGAAAGATGAAACGTTTCTACAATTTCCAAAAAAGCTAAGTCTGGTCCTCTGGACATTCAAAAAACAAAACAAAACAAAGCAAAAAAACTGTAGAAACTTTTCGTCTTTCGTCCGAAAGACTTCCTCAGTCTGAGAAGCTGTGTTCAGATCAGTCTTATAAATAGCACCCTCCCACAGTGGATCAACCAGTTGGGTGGTATTTATAAGACTGAGCTGAACACAGCTTCTCAGACTGAGGAAGTCTTTCGGACGAAAGACGAAAAGTTTCTACAGTTTTTTTTGCTTTGTTTTGTTTTGTTTTGTTTTTTGAATTTCCAGAGGACCAGACTTAGCTTTTTTAGATTTTTCTACCTGGATTATTGAGCATGCATCAGGGTGCTTTGAACTGTTTTTGCCAGGTGGGGTTTCCATCACATGCATGAAGTATCCCTGCTTCCAAGGTTGATATTAACAGTTTTAATAGACCATTCATAAACAGGGGGATAAGGGATTTTTTGGTCAAATGTTATGGATGTTTTTATTATTATGGCTGAGAACATTCTTCCCCTCTGCTCTGAGAACAAGAAACCCAAAACAATCCAAACCCACTTCCCAAGACACTATCTTATGGTTCATGGGCCTCTGCCCATGAACCATATGTTTGGGTAGACATAGTTTGCTGTGAAAGAAGGCTGCAGCTGGCTTCAAGGACACCTCCTGAACTCTGAACTCAACTGATCTGAGAGAAGTATGAAAGTGAGTAGATTTTCATTCATTCATTCAACCTTTATTTAGGCAGGTTAATCCCATTGAGCCTCGAAGACTCATTTACAAGAGAGATAACACGATTAATGGCTTTTTCTGTGACTGGTTTTCATGCATATACATCAATGTATGTGATATATGAATACACGTTAATGCTCCTGAAATCTGACCTTGCAAGTATAAATACCACTTAATTTTTTTTTCCTGTCATTGAATAATGTTCTTTAGGGTAAACAACGTGTGAGAGAGATTTTCTCTAACAGTTATCCTGTTGAAAGTATACCAACAATTACAATTTACTTAAGAAGAACTTAAAGAAAGCAACATACAGTACTATGTTGTACTCACTGACATTATCTTTTTTTCAGAGAGTATATATGTCAATTTGTGCCCCATAACTTAAGAAAAAGATTAGTAGATTTGAGAACATTCTGTCATTTTATTTTGCTCTTTGAAGTCAAATAAGTATATTAATCAAACACAATTTAATTTGGAAAAGGGTGAAAATACATAACAAGATTAGTTCAGGCACATTAGTTTATGCAAATGATAGGGATTTGCCAACAAATATGTATTGTTTATCAATTTTATTTTTTACATTTGCCCTTTTGGGTCTTGCTCTTCAGCTGTAAGCATGAATGAATCACAAAAATGTTTACTATATAGGATTAAAGCACTCAAGTTTCCCTACTTTTCTTTTAGGTGGGTGATTAGATTCAGCTCAATATCAAGTCCTCTACCAAAGGACTGGGACCCTGAGAGTTATATTCAGTATCGTATGCCCCTTTTCCACTCGCTCGGTGCAAATAGGATCAGTTTGGTTCAGTTCGGATCGACTCACATTAGTTGTGTTTCCATTAAACTTATGGACCCCTTCTGTGGGTGGCGTCTAGAATCCTCGTCTTACCACATGGTGGTGGTAGTGTTCCCTTAAGCTATTTACTATACACCACTACACGTTAGAAGAAGAACACCCTCTCACCACCTGGTGACAGTAATGTCCCTTGAGCTATTTACTTGCTATAATGGAGTTCCCTCTGAGAATTAACTTTTAAACCTAAGTCATAATCTTACTTTCTTGCCTTTTCAGCTTGTTTTAAACCCATGTGTATTCCATTTTATGTTTATTTATAATAAAGATGTTTAAAAATATCCTCACTTGTGTTATTTTCAGATATGCACAAGGTTCCTATTAAAATTGCCAAACACATCACACTCTTCTGTAATCAGTGAAACTATTTTTACAGTAAGCTACAGATTAGGAATTAATTAGGTTTTAATTTGCCCTGTAATATTAAAATTTAGTATTTCATTAAATTTAAACGTAATATTTTGTTAGGGGTAATTCAAAGTCAAATGCAAATGGATAATTTGATTTAAACCGTCCCTTACACATGAAAAGCTTGTTTCTTTAAACGTAAAAACAAAGTATTAATAATTAAATGTTTGTTGATCAGGAAACTCCTTATGAGAACAGCTTCATCGGGTTGATGTTGACGTCTGCATCCCGGGAAACGCTGCTGCACCCACGACCCAACATCAGGATGGATGGATGGATGGATGGATGGCTGTTCAAATCTAATAATCTAATAATATTTTTCTTATGATTCTTTAAAGGTCAAATGCAAATGGAAAATATTCTTAACTTCCAGTATGTTTTTAAACCAACACTGTACACTTAACATTGTAAAATATGTTTAGGAAATTATTGTTCAATGACACCAAAGATGTTTAATAAAAAATGTTTAATCGGAAAGTAAGAAGTTAAAAATGTTCAAAAATAAAAATACTGCATCCACTTAATGCCTTTCTTTCCGTTGTCTCACGGCTTCATCCAGAAGACTCAAGTTTTTCAACTCTGGTGACCGCTTTCTCTTCACTGAAAAAGAAGAAAAATGTGGTTAAGTCAGCTATGAAATATATTTTTATATCTGTTTATTTAAGCTACATTATAAAGAAATAAAGCCCTACTTTGTTAAATCCAGCATATTTGACCATTACCTGAATTTATTAAGGAACGTTGGTATAAAGTCAGCTATGAAATATATATATTTCTAAGCATTTATTTAGCTACATTTAAAATAAATAAAGCCGTCCCCATCCGCGCGCGTGCACGTGACAACCCTACTTTGTTAAATCCAGCAGATTTGACCACTACGTGAATTTATTAAGGACCGGTTATGCTCAGGAACACTCGTGGTAGAATGTCAGCTAAAAAATATATTTTTATATCCATTTATTTAGCTACATTATAAAGAAATAAAGCCACCCACGCGCATGCTCGTGGCATGCTCTTGGCGAACCTACTTTTTAAAGTCCTGCAGTTTTGAGCATTACGTGAAATTATTAAGGAGAAGTTCAGCTTAAAAACCCATCTCTGCTATAATTTTAAAAACTAATGATTGTTTTTACCTTGTTAATCATGTGAAGTCCTTCCGTGTTCGCTGCTCGCTTCCGTGGCAGAGATTTTCTCCAGCTCCAGTCCACACAGACTCCTACCCCGACTCGGTTATCACACTCTTGGACCCGGCCAAGAAATGCGTCCAGAATTCTGGTACGGAGCGGTTCGTAAGTCTGGTGGAAATGGCGTCCAGCACCAGTCTGGCATGCATATATTAAGCAATAACCGACCCGCGCCAGCAAGTGGAAAAGGGGCATTAGCTGTTCCTAGCAGTGCTGGACTGGCCATCGGGCATACCGGGCAAATGCCCGCTGGGCCGTCGGTGATTTTTGGGCCGCCCGGGTGGTCCTGTCATGAACCAAAAAAATAAATTATAGCTATTTTTTTGTCAATCGCGACGGCCGATTGGTTGATTTTCTTGAACGACATCAAGCTAATCCAATGAAATCTCTCAGCACTCTTTGGCGGCACGACCAGCCCCTCCCCTTTAGACCAATCAATCAGTCATACACAGAGAGGAGAAGACGACATGGAGAGCAGCAAAAAGCGAAAAGGAGGCGCCGAAAAAAATAGGATTAAAAAGAGAAAAGCCCTTCAGGCAGATGCTACAAAATGTATAAAAATAACCCAGATGTTTGCTGGTGGCTGTGGAGCGGCCACCTCAGCAGCAGCAGCCACAGGTGCCGACAGCGGAGGTCTGCAGGTGGATAAGGCCGAGAAATGGCGACAGGAGAGCGGGAGACCCGTGGCAGTCGCAGATGCCGATGCGAGCGTGGGAAATACTCAACTTCAGGTAAGAAGTGATGAAATACACATGACTCTGAGGTCTAATACAGGGTGACCAGATTGAAGTTTGCAAGCACTTCACAAGAAATTTGTTTCCATTCACGAGCGTCATTCTCTTTCCATCAATACCTGGTAGGCCACTCTGCTCAGAATGCCCGGGCCGATTTTTTGTCCCAGTCCAGCCCTGGTTCCTAGGATTGCATTCTTCTGGACAGAGATCTATGAGAATGTTTCTGGGATCTGTTGGAGCCACTCATCCTATGTGGGGGTCAAAGCATCAAATGATCCATTGTTCACTGAGACTACCAATGATTTGACTTTCCACAACTTCCATATTTCCACTTTCTCTCTTGGCATTTCTGGAGTTCTCGTGCTCCTTCTTCTAGATGTTACAGTGACTTGGGATTGCATAAACTATCACCATTGCCTTCTTCTGTAGCTTGTCAACCACCACAAAGTCTGGTTGGTTAGCCTTCATCTGCTTATCTGTCTGGATCTGGAAGTTCCACAGTATCTTAGCACTTCCATCCTCCACCATGCATGGTGACATCTCCCACTTTGACTGTAAGACCTCCAGTGCATGTTTGGCACCAATATTCTTGTACACATTCAGCATGCATATTGCAGGCTGAATAGCCCTTCATAAAGTTTATTTGGCCCTACAAAGTGACTGGAATTCCAAAGTAGTTTGTTTGCATGTTTATGTTTATCCATCCATCCATCTTCTTCCGCTTATCCGGGGTCGGGTCGCGGGGGTAGCAGCCTAAGTAGGGAGGCCCAGACTTCCCTCTCCCCAGCCACTTGGAGCAGCTCCTCCGGGGGAATCCCAAGGCGTTCCCAGGCCAGCCGAGAAACATAGTCCCTCCAGCGTGTCCTGGGTCTTCCTCTGGGTCTCCTCCCGGTGGGACATGCCCGGAACACCTCACCAGGGAGGCGTCCAGGAGTCATCCTAACCAGATGCCCGAGCCACTTCAACTGGCTCCTCTCAATGTGGAGAAGCAGCGGCCTCCTTGTATCCGAGATCTTGTTCTTTTGGTCACAACCCAAAGCTCATGACCATAGATGAGGGTGGGAACGTAGATCGATCGGTAAATTGAGAGCTTTGCCTTTTGACTCAGCTCTCTCTTCACCACGACAGACCGGTACAGCGCCCGCTTCACTGCGGACGCTGCACCTATCCGCCTATCGATCTCACGCTCCAGTTTTCCCTCATTCGTGAACAAGATCCCGAGATACTTAAACTCCTCCACTTGGGGCAGGACCTCCTCCCCGACCCGGAGAGGGCATGCTACCCTTTTCCGGCTCAAGACCATGGCCTCGGATTTGGAGGAACTGATCCTCATCCCGGCCGCATCACACTCGGCTGCAAACCGCTCCAGTGAAAGTTGTAAATCACGAACTGATGAAGCCAGTAGGACCACATCATCTGCAAAAAACAGAGAAGCGATTCTAAGGTCACCAAAACGGATCCTCTCAACACCTTGGCTGCGCCTAGAAATTCTGTCCATAAAAGTTATGAACAGAATCGGTGACAAAGGGCAACCTTGGCGGAGTCCAACTCTCACCGGAAACGAGCCTGACTTACTGCCGGCAATGCGGACCAAGCTCTGACACCGGTCGTACAGGGACCTAACAGCCCTTATCAAAGGGCCTGGTACCCCATACTCCCGGAGTACCCCCCACAGAACCCCCCGAGGGACGCGGTCGAATGCCTTCTCCAAGTCCACAAAGCACATGTAAACTGGTTGGGCAAACTCCCACGCACCCTCCAGGACCCTGTTGAGGGTGTAGAGCTGGTCCAGTGTTCCACGACCAGCACGAAAACCACACTGCTCCTCCTGAATCCGAGGTTCGACTATCCGACGGACCCTCCTCTCCAGAACCCCTGAATAGACCTTACCAGGGAGGCTTAAGAGTGTGATCCCCCTATAGTTGGAACACACCCTACGGTCCCCCTTTTTGAATAGGGGAACCACCACCCCAGTCTGCCAATCCAAGGGAACTGCCCCCGATGTCCACGCGATATTGCAGAGTCGCGTAAGCCAACACAACCCTACAACATCCAGAGCCCTAAGGAACTCCGGGCGAATCTCATCCACCCCCGGAGCCTTGCCACCGCGGAGCTTTTTAACCACCTCGGCGACCTCAGCACCAGAGATCGGAGAACCCGACCCAAAGTCCCCAGGCTCCGCTTCCTCAGTGGAAGACGTGCCAGTAGGATTGAGGAGGTCTTCAAAGTATTCCGCCCACCGACTCACAACATCCCGAGTTGAGGTCAGTAGCACGCCACCCCCACCATAAATGGTGTTGGTCGCATACCTCTTTCCCCCCTGAGACGCCCTGGGAACGTCTGGCAGAGTCTCCCGTAAGACAGAGCTTCAACTCCCACCTCCGGGAGAGCTTTGAACACGTTCCGAGGGAGGCGGGGGACATGGAGTCCGAGTGGACCGTGTTCCGCGCCTCTATTGTCGAGGCAGCTTATCGGAGCTGTGGCCGCAAGGTTGTTGGTGCCTGTCGTGGTGGCAACCCTCGAACCCGGTGGTGGACACCGGCAGTGAGGGATGCTGTCAGGCTGAAGAAGGAGTCCTATTGGGCCTTTTTGGCTTGTGGGACCCCGGAAGCAGCTGATAGGTACCGGCAGTCCAAGCGGCATGCGGCTCGGGTGGTTGCTGAGGCAAAAACTCGGGCGTGGGAGGAGTTCGGAGAGGCCATGGAGAATGACTTCCGTACTGCTTCGAGGCAATTCTGGTCCACCATCCGGCGTCTCATGGGGGGAAAGAGGTACGCGACCAACACCATTTATGTTTATGTTTATATTTATGTTTATTAAATTTGTTCATTTTTTTTACAAAAGAAACAATACAAGACAATCTCATAAATGATAATGTACAAAATATAAAAAAATGAAAGGTAGCAGAAAGAAGAATAAATCTTATTATATCTGCCCCTTACTTCCAACAATCAGATTAAACAATAATAATCAACCATGTAAACAATAATAATCTTCAACCAACTTTTTCCAACAATCAGATTAAACAATAATAATCTTCAACCAACAGTACAAAATGACTAACTCTTTCTAATTTTCTAACTAATACAATACACATTACGCTATTTCATATATATTTTTTAACACATTTGTTTTGATCATTTTCTTAAATGTAAACATTGACTTGGCATTTTTAACTACATTCTCCAAGCCATTCCATAATCTAATTCCCTGGATTGAGGTAGAACGTCCCTTCAAACTAGTTCTGAATTGTGGTTTTACAAACATCTCTGTCCCCTTAAGATTATAACAACTTTGTCTTTTAACAAAATGCATTTGGATATTTAAAGGTAATGCATTATTTTGAGCCCTATACATAACTGATAAAATATTATAGTCTACCAAATCATGGAACTTCAATAACTTCAGTTGATAAAATAATGTACTTGATGGATGACGGTAATGTTTTCTAGTGATAATTCTTACAGCTCTTTTCTGTAATACAAAAATAGGCTTTGTGATTGTTTTACACGCATTCCCCCAAACATCAATACAATAGATTAAGTGTGGAACAATGATTGTGTTATACAACAAATACAGAGCTTTATCATTCAATAGGTCTCTGACTTTGTACAGTACTGCAATCGATTTAGCTATTTTTATTCTTACAGAATTTATGTGTTGTTTCCATGTCAGTTTGTCATCAATGATAACACCCAAAAACTTCACCTCACTCACTCTACAAATCTCAACATCCTCAATTTTGAGTGGAACATCAACAGTTTTCTTTTTATTACTGAATATCATGTAATTAGTTTTTTCTAGATTTAATGATAATTTATTTATTTTAAACCAAGTTTGTATCTTGACAAATTCTGTCTTTATCAATTCCAACATTTGTTCTATATCTTCACCTAAACAGAAAAAAGTGGTATCATCAGCAAAAAGTACACATTTAAGGAGTCCTGACACATTTACCAAGTCATTCACATATAAAATAAAAAGCTTTGGTCCAAGTACAGAGCCTTGGGGAACTCCACATGTGATATTACAGAGGTCAGATCTTACATCATTTATTTGTACAAATTGTTTCCTATCTTTTAAGTAGCTAGATACCCACTGTAATGCTGGTCCTCTAATACCATATTTGTTCAGTTTTTCAAGGAGAATGGTGTGATCAATAGTATCGAATGCTTTTTTTAAATCAACAAAAATACTGATACAATATTGTTTTTGATCGACAGCAGTAGTTATTTGTTCCATTAATTCCATGAGAGCCATTGATGTAGAGTTTTTTGCTCTAAACCCATACTGACTGTTGCTTAGAATATTTTGTTTATCTATAAATTGATCTAGTCTGTTTACAAATAGTTTTTCAAGAATTTTTGAAAACTGTGGTAACAAGGATATAGGTCTATGATTGTTGAACACACATTTATCACCATGTAATGCAAACTGAAAGTTATGCACCATAACTCATGTTCCCTGGAGGAAGGGAATGAGCTGCAACATATCACTATGGGAAATTGCGCCCGTGCAGTTTTACCTGAAGGAATACAATCACGCCTTTACGGCAGGGGCGTCAGCATTGCGCCAGAGGCCACGCCCTCTGAGTACTTAAGCTGCTGACGCCCATCCATCGATCTCCAGAATGCACTTCACCGAGCTTTCAGCATTGAAAGGGCCAGGTATGTTGCACCTCGTTCCCTTCCTTCAGGGAACATGAGTTATGGTGCATAACTTTCAGTTCCCTTATCAGTCGTGTCACTGGTGCAACATATCACTATGGGAATGTAATTCATTCACGCCTTTGAAATGCTCAGTAAAATGCATCCTAGTATGAACGTCCGCCTTATTCAATAGGCATCTCAAGGCTGCTTTCTACTGTGTGTTAGAAAGGACAGCCTGAGTGACATCACACGCAGTAACATCCAAACTGTAATGCTTTGCAAACGTGTTCATTGAACTCCAGTTCGCAACAGTACAGATGTCTGCAACTGCTAAATGGTAAATGGTAAATGGAGCTTATTTATATAGCGCTTTCCAGCCCCCTGTGAGGAGCCCCAAAGCGCTTTACAATACCAGCCATCCACCCATTCATTCAGACATTCATACACCGGTAGTGGTTTTATTTGCTACACCCTTGAACAGTGACCATGAGGTGGCCAAGCCCCGAGTAGAGTGGGCACGCACTCCAGAGGGTACATGTTGAACTTTGCTGCTGTACGCCCTTTTAATGGCCTCAGTCACCCAGTGTGAGAGGTGCTGTTTTGATAGGGCCTTACCCATAGCTGGTGCAGCAAAGCACACAAACAGTTGATTTGTTTTTCTCCATTCGGCTGTTCTCTGCATGTAAGTGCTTAAAGCTCTCACGGGGCAGAGAGCCTTCAGCCTTTCCTGTTCCTGAGTGAGGATAGGAGCAGGTGGAAAAGAAGAGAGTTCAAAGTCCAGACTTCTGGGGTTTAAAGTCAAAACTTTGGGAATATATGCAGGATTAGGCCTTAGGGTGACCTTTGACCCATCAGGGGCGAACCTGGTGCACATTGGATGCACGGACAAAGCATGGAGGTCACCCACACGTTTTGCCGAGCAAAGAGCCAGGAGAAGAACGGTCTTGTAAGATAATAAGTCTATCTTAATGTCGCTCAATGGTTCGAATGGGGGATCACAGAGAGCTCCCAAGTCCATGCTAAGATCCCATCCGGGGGTCAAAATCCTGCTGGGGGGCCTCTTCCTTAGCACGTCCTTCATAAATCTTATTATGAACGGATACGCGCCAGGTGTCCTGCTTCCCCAGCCTTCATGACAAGCTGAAATTGAAGATAGGAACACCTTAATCGTTAAGAAAGAGCAACCTTTCTCTAGCAAGTCCTGAAGAAAGGTGATGAGCTGAGCCAGGTCCCATGAATAAGGAATAATATTTCTTTCTGTGCACCAAGCTTCAAAAATATGCCATTTCCGGGCGTAGAGAGACTGTGTTGACATAGCACGTGCATTTTGAATGGTTTTTACCACATTCTCTGGCAGGCCTGAGGCCATCAGTCTGTTCTTCTCCGCTACCAAGCTAAAATTAGCTGCAGTTCTCAGCCTAATTGGCAAAACTGTTCCTTCTGGTGATGTAGACGGTCCTTGGAGAGGAGCAGGTGGTGGGACCAGCTCTCCCTCAGAGACCCTGATTTCAGTGGTCCTTTGAAGGTCGACCAGGTTAGGAAGAGGACCTTCCCACAGACGTACCTCCATACCATTCTGACCAAGAGTGTTTGGAAGCAGAGACAATCTGCTGTCATTATTAGATAAAGGCTGAACAAAGTGTCTACTTTTCCTCCTTTTGTTGGGGGTCATGGGTCGGGGGGGATGCACGTTTTGTAAACGAGCAGATCTCCTGACTCCAGCCCGTTCCCTGTTTGGGTCAGTACAGTGAGCGCGGTCACACGCTGCAGAATCACTGTTTAAGCATGACGCGTCGCCCATTGAAAACAAGGGGACAACTTCAGCATTAGATAGAATGTGTGTCACTGGTGTTGGCCTGCGGGCTTCTGTCGCGGCCCCCCCATCCCTTACTGGCGTTCGATGAATGAGTGGCCAGGAAGGTGGGTCGTCAGATTCTGTTGGCTCGCACCCCTGGAGTGTGGAAGTGTCGAGGGTTTGGTTGATTTGTGTATTCCCGGCTCCGTGGTTTAGAACGGAGCGGGAGGTTGGAACACGTGACACCGCTCACCTGCCTCTGTGAGGAGACACGGGCCTGTTCGCAGGCGCCTCTGTGCTTGTCTGTTGCAGACATAGCAGAGGCGCCCTGCTGGGGTTTATCAATTAGGCTAACATCCCGTGAGCCGTGAGGGAGGGGGGGAAGATGGCCCCTGCCCTTTATGTCTGCTCGGAGAACAGCGGGGACTGTTCTGCTGATGTTACTGTGTTTGTTGTTGTTGTTGTTGTTTTTGTTTTGTTTTTTTTAGTCAAGAAAACAGAATCTGTTTTTTGAACTTGATTTGTGCTTATGTGTAACGACATATTTGGCTTTATGTCACATACAGCAGAAAGAACATGATTTGTGTCTAAAACAGAATCACCAGCTTTTTGTACCATGCTACAAACAAAGTCTGGACGTGAAAAGATCATTTCCCGTACCGCGTGGACGGGTGATCGTGTAAAGTTATGAAACGGACCTGGTTCGTCAGGCACTGATTTGTGTCTAAAACAGAATCACCAGCTTTTTGTACCATGCTACAAACAAAGTCTGGACGTGAAAAGATCATTTCCCGTACCGCGTGGACGGGTGATCGTGTAAAGTTATGAAACGGACCTGGTTCGTCAGGCACGCTTATGTTTGGTGTCCCGGTTTGCCGAGGAGGTTCTGTACCGGTCCGCCTGGCGGGGAACAAATCTGTTCTTACTCCAGGCGTGTTCAGTCCGAGGTGGAGCCGGCGGTGGTCTCTGCCGGTGCTCGACCTCGTACGCCGGCCGCTTTTGCGGTGGGGCACGTGTGGCTGAGTGGTGTCGAGGCTGCGGTGCTCTGCTCCCAGCTGATTCCCTGGGGGGGGCGAAGGTTCTCCTGGGGATGCCCACCCGGAGAGCTTCAGCCTGTTTGCGCCTCTGGTCCAGCCTGGTCTGAATTCGATCGAGCGCTTTTCCAAAAAGCCCCGTCGGTTCTATTGAATGGTGGAGAAAAGGAATTTTCTGTCCCTCCGGGAGGTCAGTCAGGGTCATCCACAGATGGCGTATTGCGATGACCACTTCTGCCATTCCCCTGCCCTGAGCAACAGCTGCTGTCCCCATCATGCGGAGCACAAAGTCTGTTGCCCTGCGGGCTTCATCCAGTAGCTCAGCGGCAGCTTGCTTGTCTGTCGTTACCTGGAGCTCCTGTAGTTTTTCAGCCAAGTAAGCTTGCATCATTGCGGACGTGTTCATCGCGCACGTTGCGAGGCCCTGAGCCCTGTAGCACTTCTCGAGCAGAGAGGCCGAGGCTCGACAGGCTTTGCTGGGGAGAGTTGGTTTTGTCCCGAATGACTTGGGAGCCAGATGAGACACCAACGTGTCCTCAATTTGAGGCAAATTGGCTATTCCCACCTCATCCATCCCATCCATGTCAAGAAACTGTGAGAGCGGTAACAGCATGGGCACCCTGGGCTGAGACCAGGTGCGAGTCAGTTCTGTGAGGAAGTCCGAGAAGACGGGC
>JBBPBX010059118.1:0-16751 GCA_038048925.1 Garcialebias charrua | reverse complement strand
ATATTTGGGGCCTAAGCTTTGTTGTCCTCTCCTCTTCCATTAAAACCCAGAATGCAACAACAGCGCGAATGGTGATTTAATCGGTTTTAAATTAAGTGAAAATTAATAGAAAACGATACTTTTTAAAATAGCACCGCTATACATCTTATAAACTTTAATAATTTATGGTTTTAAAACATTCAGTCACAAATTGTTACGAAGAAACGCGGGCCGGCACGCTGGAGGTGCTTTGTTGCAGCGAAAGAAAACAACAAAGCTGGGAGTGGTGGCTTCAGACTACAAGCTAACGCTAGCCATGTGCTGCTGATAAAGGCTAATGCGGAAAAACACCACGGAGTTGGGACTGTTGCTACAGGCTGGCGTGAGAGCCGAAAGCCGTGAACGCCACCTCGGGCTTCGAGCTGAGCCGAGCGCAACGAGGGGGCCGTGAACGCAACCTGGGGCTTCGAGCTGATCCGAGAGCCACGAGTGGGCCGTGAACCGTGGACGCCACCTTCGAGCTGAGCCGAGCGCCGTGAGCCGTGGACGCCACCTGGGGCTTCGAGCTGAGCCGTGCGCCGTGGGCGAGCCAGGGGATTGCTGCAGGCTGCTGAAACGTGAGTTCTGAACTAACTGCTGATCTGAAGCAGAGCAACGATCGAGTTGCTGTTGGACGGGAAGCAAGCTGATTACTGTTGGACATGAGCAGAGCAGCGAGCGAATTGCTGCGGATGGGAGCAGAGCAGCGAACGAGTTGCTGCGGACGTGAGCAGATCGGCGAGCGAGTTGCTGTGGAACAGTGATTTTCTGTATCCAGATCAGAAGAAGCAGGCGTGATGAGTCCTAGTAAAAAAAATAAATCGGAGCAGCAGAAACAGGAGTCGGCGAGTAAAAAATCGGTGGATAAAAATTTGGAGTTAATGGAGGAATTGAAAAATGCAGTAAACGTTCTCACTGCGGAAGTTGCAAGTTTGAGAGCTGATCAAAAAAACTTTAATCAACTGGTTGAGGAGATGAAACTAATGAAAGCTCAGGAGGTCATCAGAGAAGAACGATTAGCTCAATTGGAACAAAAGTGTGAGGACATGGAACAATACATAAGAGGCGAAAACATGGTCATTTCTGGACTCGAACTTAAACGCTGGTCATCGGCTGATGTAACCAAAGGCGTTAACACGAGTGAAGGAGGACGACCAGAACAACTGCAGTCTCTGGAGAATCAGGTAGTCACTTTCTTAAGTGACAAAGGCATTGACATTAAACGTGATGACATTTCCACCTGTTACACACTGCCCAATAGAGCTAACAAACTTAAACCGTCAGTAGTCGTGAGATTCATTGGAAGGAATCAAAGAAACAGGGTAATGATGCAGTCAAAGAAACTCACAGAAACTAGGGTCTTCATGAATGAACACCTAACTAAAAAAAACGCAAACATTGCACATGCAGCAAGGTTGTTGAAAAAGGAGGAAAAAATAAAAAAAACTTGGACAAGAAACGGAAACATCTGGATCAAAGTAGATGAAAATTCTCATCCTAAAATAATAAAAGAACTGAAAGACTTAGACACATTTTGATGAGCTCAAAAATGACAAATCACCAATCACTATCACATGTTCATACACAAAATTAACAGAAATGAACAAACAAACAAATAGATTAAAACATGACAGCAACAAACGAAGACTCAGAATTCAAAATATATAATGTTGAAGATATGGTTGATGCAAACTTTTATCCTGCTATAAAAGACTGTGAATACTATAATGAAGAAAAGTTTAATAACATCAATATAACAAATGGAGATCTCTCTATTATTCACATCAATAGTAGAAGTATAAATGCAAATATATCCAAAATAACAGATTATTTAAAACAGTTAAACAGAACTTTTACATTAATAGCACTGTCAGAGACATGGCTTAATGATGAAAACAAAAATAATGTTCACATCGAAGGATATGAATTATATCATTTAAACAGAAACAATAAAAAAGGTGGTGGAGTAGCTCTATTTGTCAAAAATGAAATAAAGTGTAGAATAATTAAAGAAATGTCAATAATTGTTGACAATCTTATGGAAATAATAACAATAGAAATATTAAACGAAAATGCTAAAAACATATCCATAAGTTGTGTATATCGATCACCAGGATCAAATATAGAAATATTCACCGATAAAATCATACAACTACTGGAAAAGAGTTTAAATAAAAAAGTTTTCTTGTGCGGAGACTTTAATATTGACCTGGGAAATAAAACAGATTCAAATAACATCAGCACATTTCTAAATTCAATGTATAGTTTAAATCTTTATCCGTTAATATCAAAACCAACAAGAATTACAACTCATAGTGCTACGATAATTGACAACATTTTCACAAATATAACAAATGGGGATATGACAGGTGGTATCTTAACAACTGATTTAAGTGATCATTTACCAGTTTTCACTATCTACAGAAATGATCAAAACATTACAAAAGAAGTTACAATTAAGAAAAAAATAATAAACACATCAAAAAAAGCTATGGATCAATTAAAAGATGATTTACAGAAGCAAAACTGGAAGGACGTGTATATTGATGATGTTAACAGATCATATGATGAATTTATGAACATTTTAGAAGCTCTGTATGAAAAGAATTGTGTGCAAAGAAATCGTAGAAAAAGAAATATTGTTGACCAACCTTGGATGACTAAAGGGTTGAGAAATGCTTGTAAAAAAAAAATAACTTGTATTTATGTTTCTTAAAAACGAGAACACAACAAGCTGAAGAAAAATATAAAAAATATAAAAATAAATTGGTAATGATTATAAGAAGATGCAAGAAAGAATACTATAGTGATTTATTAAACAAGAGCAATGGTGACACTAAAACAACATGGCGAGTAATAAATGATGTTCTAAAAAGTCATAAAGCAAAAACGAACATTGCAAAATATTTTGTGAAAGATGACAAAGAAATACATGATGAGAATGATATCGTAAATGAATTTAATCAATATTTTGTAAATATTGGATCAAGCCTTGCAGCTAAAATACCAAAAGTAGATAATAAGGTGTGTCATTCAATTAAAAGTTGCACCAACAGTATTTTTCTTAGTGGAACTAACAAAGAGGAAATTATGAAAATGGTAAAAAATCTCTCAGACAAGAGATCAAAAGACTGGGTGGACATGGATATGATGTTCGTAAAGGAAATAATAAGTTATGTTATTGAACCGTTTACATATATATGCAATTTATCTTTTTCAACAGGAATATTTCCAGATAACATGAAAGTAGCAAAGGTAATTCCTCTTTTTAAAAATGGTGATAAATGTGTATTCAATAATTATAGGCCAATATCCTTATTACCACAGTTCTCAAAGATTCTAGAAAAACTATTTGTGTCCAGATTGGATCAATTTATTGATAAACAAAACATTTTAAGTAGCAGTCAATATGGGTTTAGAGAAAAAAACTCTACGTCAATGGCTCTCATGGATTTAATGGAACAAATAACTAATGCTGTCGATCATAAACAGTACTGTGTTAGTGTTTTTGTTGATCTAAAAAAAGCATTTGATACCATTGACCACACCATTCTCCTTGAAAAACTAAATAAATATGGTATTAGAGGACCAGCATTACAGTGGGTATCTAGCTATTTGAAGGACAGGAAACAGTTTGTGCAAATAAATGATGTTAGATCTGACCTCCGTGATATCACTTGTGGAGTTCCTCAGGGTTCTGTGCTTGGACCAAAGTTGTTTATTTTATATGTGAATGACTTGGTAAATGTGTCAGCACTACTTAAATGTGTTCTTTTTGCCGATGACACCACTTTTTTCAGTTCGGGTAATGACATAAAACAGATTTTGGATATGATGAAAACAGAATTTATAAAAATACAAACTTGGTTTAAATTAAACAAATTATCTTTGAATTTAGATAAAACTAACTACATGATTTTCAGTAACAAAAAGGGAATTGTTGATGACGATCCATTTGAAATTGAAGATGTTGTGATCTGTAAAGTGAGTGAAGTGAAGTTTCTGGGTGTTATCATTGATGACAAACTGACATGGAAACATCATGTAAATTCTATTAAAAAAAACTAGCTAGAGCAATTGCAGTACTGTATAAAGTCAGGGATTTTTTAATTGATAAAGCTTTACATATGTTGTATAACACAATCATTGCTCCACATTTAATCTATTGTATTGAGGTTTGGGGAAAAGCATGCAAAACTATTACAAAGCCTGTTTTTATTTTACAAAAGAGAGCTGTAAGAGTAATCACCAGAAAACATTTCACTCACCCTTCAAACACCTTGTTTATTCAACTAAACTTATTGAAATTCCAGGAATTGGTAGAATATAGTATTTTATCAATTATGTATAGGGCTCATAATAACACATTACCTTTAAATATCCAAAGAAATTTTATAAAAAGACAAAGTTATTACAATCTCAAAGGGACAGAGATATTCATCAAACCACAATTCAGAACCAGCTTAAAAGGACGGTCTACCTCAATTCAGGGAATTCGATTGTGGAATGCTCTGGAGAGTGATGTTAAAAATGAAAAATCAATGTATACATTTAAGAAAAAGGTCAAAAAGGACTTGCTCAAAAACTATATATGATGTAATCTTGCGTGTTTGTGTATTACAATTATGTTGTACTTATGATGTACGGTACGTTTGTGTATTACAGTTAGAAAAATTAAGTAGAGTTATTCATTTTATGAAGCAGTTTGTGTATTACAGTTAGAAAAATTAAGTAGAATTATTCATTTTTGTGATGAATTTGTGTATTACAATTAGGAAAATTAAGTAGAATTATTCATTTTGTGAACATCTTGATGTTGTGCCATCTTTTAGTTTGTGTATTTCAATTAGAAAAATTAAGTAGAATTAAGTAGAATTATTCATTTTATGATCTAGTTTGTGTATTACAGTTAGGAAAATTAATAAAAAAAAAAAAATAGGAAAATTAAATAAAATTATAAAAAAATAAAAAAAAAAAAAAAAAAATAAAAAAAAATTAGAATTAGAAAATTAATTAGAATTATGGGTGATGTAGTTTGTGTATTACAGTTAGAAATATTAAGTAGAATTATTCATTTTGTGATCTAGTTTATGTTTTACAGTCAGGAAAATTAAGTAGAATTATTCATTTTGTGATGTAGTTTGTGTATTACAGTTAGGAAAATAGGTAGAACTATTCATTCTGTGATGTTGCTTGAAAGTTATCATTGGTTGAACAAACTGTGAAATAGGGGCAGATATAATAAGATTTCATCTTCTTTCTGCTCCCTTCATTTTATCCTACTTGTAATCTTGTATCTGATGAAACTGTCTTGTATTGTTCTTTTAAAATGAATGAATAAACATCAAATCAAATCAAATCAAAAACCCACTCGTTTCACAAAAAAAACATGTAGTGCAGTCCAGTCTAAAGGTTTGGTCACAGTATAGGAGTCACTTTAAGTTTGTTTCTGTAGTCACTTTAAGTTTGTTTCTGTATCAGTAACTATACCTATCATACAGAATCATCTATTCTTTCCTGGTATTACTGATGGTGCTTATGCACAGTGGAAACACCATGGCATTAACATTTTTAAATATCTATATAAAGGTGACACTTTATTCAGTTTATAGGTGATTCTTTTTTGGGGGCAACATTCATGTCCGCATGTTTCTCTTACCCTGATTTTTTTCTAAAATGTGCCAAATATTTACAACAAAGTATTTTAATTATACACTTAGATGTTTGCCATCATTCAAATATAAATGAAATGCATTTAAAATATTATTTTGTACTTTACACACCTTTTTGGTGACATAGATGGTCAATTTTATTGTGTCCGCAGTGCAGTGTAAAATATTTCCTCAATAAGTTTAAACAATAAAATTAAATTAAAAAAGAAATTTCTTCAATAATTTGATTGACTGGACTAAACCTTATTTTATTATGAAACTGAATCTGTTGAAACTATTTTTTTATTTGATATTTTCTTGATATTATACATGTCCCAGTAGTAACTTTCCACCCTGTTAGAATGTTTCCTTTTTGCCCTCAAAAGACTACAATTCCATAAAAGCCATTTACAAGAAGAAGACATCAACTGGTTTTGGAGGGAATTCAACCATGGAAAACAAGTTAAGCTTCATCTGTCACTCTCTCCTTACTTTTTTTAATCTTAAATATATTAAACCTGTATGAGTCAACCTTAAAGTTCCACCCTGTTAAGATAAATTGTGGGAAATGTTTATTCGGTAGAATTTAAAAAACAACATATTAGATTTAGTCATTAAAGGTTTGCTATTCTGTTGAAGGTTAGCTAGCTAAATGTTGACCACATAAAGAGCTACAGCTAGATTAGCTAAAAAAATTCCACCCTGTTATGTTCCACCCTGTTAGGTTTATGAACCAAACAAGGTGTAACAAGGACCTAACAGGGTGGAAATTCAGGTAAAAAGTAATCACATATACATGTAATTATTACTTTACCTGTAATTATTATTTTATCCAGCCCTGAGCTTGACCATTATTAATTTCTTATTGCTAAACATGTCAGTGATGTAACAAAATATTTAAAACTTAAAATATTACTCTTTTTATTTTCAAAAGTCCTGAAGCCAAAATGTTGCCGCAAAAAAAGAATCACTCTGACCTATGTTTGGAAACAAATCTTCCAGCGAATAATTAGGCCCGACCGGCGAAGCGCTGCAAAGGCCTATTGTAATCGCTCTGTTCAGATCCGAGCTGCAATTTTTTTGGCAAATTAATTGGCCTTTTGGGGGCCTTAATATATCCCAAAACTCACCAAATTTGGTGGACGCATCAGGACTGTTGAAAATTTACGTATTTTGGGGTGGCGCAAAAAGCGAAGGAGAAACGGCTCGAGAGCCACCTGGACATTTTCAAAATACAGTCCGTGTGACGATGCTTGATTTTGGACACACGACAGCACGTCAAAATACTGTTTCTCCAATGTTTATTGGTTCTCCTGCAGAAGACAATAAAATAAACACATCACTTTGTCTTCTGTTTTCTGCACTTCTGGCTCCTTCACAGTGCTTCTCCAGCAAAGTGAGCCTCACAATATAACAGTTATATTTCATTCAGGAGGTTTACAAAGCAGAAAAGTAATATTTTTCTTTTAGAGTAACAAAACATAACATTTTCTAAATATATAATTAAAAACAGTGCAATAAAAGAACAACAGCGCCATCTACTGGGCAGTCTAGAACAACAAAAAGACAACATTCAGTCATTACATGAACAAAAACAACAATTTCACATACCTGCAGAAGACAATAAAATAAACACATCACTTTGTCTTCTGTTTTCTGCACTTCTGGCTCCTACATGTGCAAAAATAAATGTTACCAAATGAAAAACGTGACAACACCCTTGCTATTACAGTCATTGTCCACCAGGGGGCACATCACACAATGTGGCACCAAAAAGAAAAGAGAGGGAAAATAAAATGCCTACAACCTTTATATTTGCGGTTAAAATTGAAAACAAGTGTTACTGTAATGTTTTAAAAGATATATCAAACAATATGATTAAAAGTGTACAACTTAAAGGAGACCACATATAGGTCTTTAAATTTTTTATGTTATGTCTGTGTGCTATCTTGACAATATTAATTCATTTTAATACACAAAATAATTCTTAGATAATCAATTATACCCTTTTTAATTCTGCCATTTTTAACTTTCGTTTTGAACGACCGGTTTCTGATACAAGTTCTGAAGTCCACGCCCTTCAAAGATCTGTTTACGCCCTCTGCAACAGCCAGTATCTGTAATGTGTTGTTGTTTTAAAATTAGCTCTTTTTTTATTACTCATTTGACTTACTGTTAGTGTTAGCTTAAGATAACTTACCGAAACCCGTCTGAGCGCGCCGCAATTTGCTGCTCCTTTTAGCATTAGACCACCCGAATCCGAAGCTAATGTTAGCTTGTTCCTCTTCCGGTGTTCGCCAGCTCCGCTCGTTGCACGCGGCGATTTTGGGAGTTATCGCTGTTCCAGTCAAGACAACACAAAGTTCACCAAGTGTCTCCCGTAAATTAATCCGTAAGGAGAAGGTCCTCGCTGCTGCGAGGCTGCTGCGAGGCAGCAGCGAGGCTGTACAGTTGAAGCTCCGCTCCATCCGCCAGAAGAGAGGGTCCCGTCGCCGCCGGTCCCTACGCCGGGGGTCTGCTCGTTTAATTTTTACCGGATGCGCGTTGGGAGCGATCGCAAATACACTAAAAATTGAACTAAAACATAAAAATAACAATTATACTTTATTTATAAAGCCATTAAAAAAAACACAGCTGCAACAAAGTGCTGTACACATGAAATTAAGAACATATAAACAAAAGATGAGATGAAATCATGAAAAACAACAGTCATGTGTTTAATACAGAAGTGGGTTGAGCCTAACCAGGGGTTGCTAGGTGAGGGGCTGGACTCAGGTTGTGGTGGGTTGTGGCTGCGGTTGGCTGCGGTTGGCTGCGGTTTGTGACGTCACAAACCGCAGGAAGTGCAAAACGAACTGTATTTTATCAAAGATAAATAAATCTACTTAGAGTAAATAAACCACTGGGTGCATTTTTTTGGCCTTAGGACTGTTTTTTTATGAAGTAAATACCCAAAGTTGAGTAAAAAAACATTAAAAAGTGAATTTTGAATATGTGGTCCCCTTTAAAAAGTAAAAATTTCAAGAAAACATATAAAATATCATCAGAGAGCCTTCCACACACCTTACCTTCTCAGTGCTTCTCCAGCAAAGTGAGGGAAACGAAACACGGGAGGAGCCAAGTGCACACATCATTTCCTCCTTGATCTATTTCAAAATAAAAAACCTCAATAAAATAAAATTCACAAACATGAATACAGTGGAGTAACTGATTATCTTAGAGTATATTTTTAACTCTGTTACATCCGCATTAACCTTAATTTGTCAAATTTGGTACACTTGTCCACTTCCCCAAGATGCACAGAAAACCCTCTGGCACCAATGTTGTTAGATAAACAGGAAGGCGGCCATTTTGGAACGCCGTCACAAATTTCACACTTTTTGGCAGTTTACAGCCTCTGCATTTGAACTCCTCTTCCTAGGGATTTTGCTCTGTCAGTTCCAAACTTGGCCGGTTTGTTCATAAGGCATGGGGGACGAAAAGTTTTCTAAACTGTTCGTATCAGAGCATGCTGAAGGGGTGGGGCCAGACCTCAAAGTTTGACATTTCGCCATGAAAAACAAAACGCTAATAACACCTATACGAAAACTGTCTGAGACATCAAACCTTCAGTGATTGATCCACATCATGTCCCCTGCAAGGCTGAATGGCCAAATCATGACATCACTTAAGCCACGCCTCCTGACAACAGGAAGTGTAAAATTTTATGTTGAACGGTCCCTATCTGACCCCTGTTACCTTATCAGCACAATAGTGTGTCCAGTGACCCAAGACATGTTGGTGTAACTTGCTTTCCAACACTGATGGTGTAGTCACACCAAGCAGCGTTTCGACCTCCAAAGCGTCCAGTTTACATGTAAAGTCAATGGTGGACGCGCTTCCAGCAGCTTCTTGGCGTCTGGTGTCAGGTCGCGTGCGTGTTGAGCGTGCTGGGAAGCGTTTTTCCGTGCACGTGAACCGGCTTCAGCCTCCAATCCGCGCATTCAACATGCTGAAGATTTCGCGGTTCAAACTTTCAAACGCCGCTCAACTCTACCTGATTGGTTGGTGTGTCAACCAATCAGGGAGAGTCGGGGGAAGAAGAGAGGGGGCAGGGGGAGAGTCCCTATGTGACGCGGAAACGAGGGTGCGCGCGCACTATGTGACGTATTGTTTGTCGAAAAAAAAAGAAAAGACCCGCGAGGTCGTGGACTATGGAAGAGAAACTCATTGTAGCTGTGTGTTCGCGACAATTCCTTCACGACCAGTCAAGTCTGCTCGACAGAGACGGAAATAAAAGGCTCCTCGCCTGGCGGAGTGCAGTGACTCTGTGCGCAGGACTCTGTATACCGGTAAGCTCCTCCCACACCCCGCCGCCACGACGCCGCAGCCACGAAGCCGCAGCCACGAAGCCGCCGCAACACTACAGTTTGGACAACACTGGGTAGCGCGTCCACTTGCGTGCGTGAGGAGCTTTTTGGAGGTCGAAACGCTGCTTGCTGTGACTACACCATGACAGTTTTGGGTGGAGCATGAGGGTGTCACGATGTGGCGAATTAAGATGTAACGCCGTCAACATGCGTTTGACTCTAAATTACACCGATTTGAACTGAGGTGCGCCAAAATCAGTATGATCGATCATTGCCCACCCCTGGAACAGGAATCCATGATAATTGGCCAATAGCCTCCACAGTACCCACTAGAATATTTTAAAACGTCAGCCCCAAGCCATTTTTTGACCGATAAATCTGAAACTCTGTGAACATCTGTATCTTCTCAATACCTATGAAAAAGTCTCTTGGAGCCCTGGTCAGAAACCAACAGGAAGTCAACCATTTGGGGTCAATTAGTCAGCCTCCAGGGAGCTGTGCTTGAGTGGTTCAAATCTTACCTGTCTGGGAGAACTTTTTCTGTCATGATAGGCGATCTGTCCTCCTCTTCATCAACCCCTCTGACCTCTGGCGTACCACAGGGATCTATTCTAGGGCCAGTCCTCTTCTCTCTTTACATGCTGCCATTAGGATCAATCATTGCACGTCATAACCTGTCTTTTCACATGTATGCAGACGATTTACAAATCTATCTGCCAGTCACTCCCAACCCCTCACTCAGTTCAAACACTCTTGTCAACTGCTTAAATGACATTAAGCACTGGCTCTCTCAAAACTTCCTCCACCTAAACACAGATAAAACTGAATGCATTTTATTTGGTGCACCTGATGACACCAGCAACATCCTTCCCAGTCCCAGTGTTGGTTTTCCCCTCCCCCACTTCAACCCGGTGGTCAGAAATCTTGGAGTGCAGCTTGACTCCAACTTAAAGTTTGATAAACAGATCAGTTCTGTTGTCAAGACCAGCTTTTTCCAGCTCCGTCTGCTCTCCAAAGTCAAGTCATTTCTCAGCCGTGGTGATCTGGAGAAGGCCATCCATGCCTTTGTGACCTCCAGACTTGATTATTGTAATGCTTTATATGTTGGTATTAATCAATCCTCCATCTCCCGTTTACAGCTTGTACAGAACTCTGCCGCGCGCTTTTTGACCAACACACGAAAATATGAACACATCACTCCTGTCCTGTCCTCTCTACACTGGCTCCCGGTTCAGTTCAGGATACAGTTCAAGCTGCTCCTGTTTGTTTTCAAAGCTCTGAATGGACTTGCTCCTCTGTACATCTCAGAACTTTTGAAAGTCCATCAGCCCGGCAGAGCTTTACGATCTGCCAGTCAACACCTGCTGGAGGTGCCTCGCTCAAGGTACAAACAATGGGGAGACCGGTCATTTTCTGTTGCCGGCCCAAAAGCCTGGAACAGCCTCCCCCTTGAGCTGCGTGCCACCTCTGATCTGACTCTGTTCAAAACCAGACTGAAGACCCACTTGTTCAAAAAAGCTTTCAGTGTGTAACTTTTATTACTTTTGGTATTTTAGTATGTAGCATTTTTTATTTCCATTGCCTTCTTTTATTGCTGTTGTTTCTTATTCTATTTTCATTGATTTATTGTTCCAGTTTATTCATCTTTTTATCCTGTTAAGCACCTTGGTCAATGCAAGGCATTGTAGGAAGGTGCTATACAAATAAAGTTTATTATTATTATTATTATTTTCCTATTTCCTGCCTAAATAAAGGTTGAACGCAAAATTTTGGATTGTTTCTAATTACGAATTTTAACAAACTCCTCCTAGGGATTTTGAAGGATTGCCTTCAAACTTGGTTAATATGCCCTTAACACGTTGGGGAGTAAAAGTTACCTAAATTGTGCTTTTTCGTTTATGTTAAAGGAGCGTGGCCTGGCCTCAAATTTGCACTACACGCCGTAAATTTCCAAATGCTATAACTTTCATATTGAAAGACCGAAATGCACCAAGCTCGGCATGAGTCATCCCTGCTGGATGCCCGACGATCCTCTTTGTTCATATTCAGACATAATCAAAGCCCCGCCTCCCTCAGAACATGAAGTCACTGTTTCACTTGGAATGCTCCCTCTCTGACACCCATGACCTAATCAGGATGATCCTGTGTTAGAAGACATATAACAAAATGTTCTGACTTATTGTAAATTACAAACAGTTTTTGCTGCAGGATGTGGGCGTGGCGGCGTGATGAATTCAGAAGTGATGCCGTCGTCATACGTTTGACTCTAAATTCCACAGATTTGAAACGAGGTGCACCAAAATCAGTGGTAATGGCAGTCGACCCCCGATCGGAAGGTTGGAGGTTCGAATCCCAAATCCGCCCACCATGTGTCGTTGTGTCCCTGGGCAAGACACTTAACCCCAAATTGCTCCCGGTAGGTCTGGATGGCGCCTTGCAAGGCAGGCTACCACTACCGGTGTATGAATGTCTGAATGAATGGGTGGATGGTTGGTATTGTAAAGCGCTTTGGGGCTCCTCACATGGGGCTGGAAAGCACTATATAAATAAGCTCCATTTACCATTTACCATTATCCACCCCTTGAACAGGAATCCATGATAAGTGGCCAATAGCCTCCATAGCGCACCCTAAATTTTTCCTACAGTCATATCTCAGTGAGACATCATCCGATCTGAACCAGATTTATTGTGCGTCATCAGTGAGCACTTCTAGACACATTGATGTTGTGGTTTAACATATAACTCTAGAGCACCCCAGTTCCTGTTCAGTGGGGTTACAGGTAAAGCGTTGTAAGGAAACCAGTCAGGATGACTCAAGACATTCATAAGCTGGTTTGCTTGAACAATAGACAGATTTTGCAGATTATCTATGTAGCTTTCCAGCTTGTGCAAAGTTAGCATGCTAGCTGCTGATGCTAAGACAGACACTAGTCAACGACTGATCACCATATGTGCAATAATCAATCACCACATAGGACTGAAACTTCATTTGATTCATCCTTACTCTGTGAAAATGCCGTGAAACACACAAACGTGTTGGGAAATGTTACTGAAGGTGATGTTTTTTCATCTTACAGCTGAAACTCATGCCAAGCAGCGTCTCTTTGTTAGCTTTGAGACCTGCATTGTTTCCAAGCTGAAAAGCTGTAAAAACTCACTCCATTTGCAAGATGTTTCCCCCTATGATCGTGAGAATGATTGTGGCAGTTGACAACACAGCAAGCTCTCGACATTTCTTTTGTGATTTTGCGGATGAAACAAAATTGCACAGTGCCTTTCAAGGTCCTACATTTCCGTGTCCGTTGTACTAGTAATGCATTGCAGTTTTCATGTCGGCTGACATCACGAGCCATCCACGGCTAACAGTGGACCCGTCCCGAATGTTATGTCACATGGATTCGGCTTTTATTTTGACAGTACACTTCCGGATTTTGGCAAGGAAGTTGCATATTACTTAAATATTTAGCTTTGCAAGTTAAACATTTAGCTAGCAAGTTAAATATTTAGCTAACAACTTAAATATTTACCTAGCAAGTTAAATATCTAGATCTGAGGTAAATATTTAGTTAGTAAATTAAATATTTAGTTTTTACTAATTAAATATTTAGATGTAAATTAAATATTTAGTTAGTAAACCAAATATTTAGATGTAAATTCAATATTTAATTCATACCAAATTGTTTAGTTTACTAACTAAATATTTAGGTATAGAGTACATATTTAATTTACACCTAAATATTTAGTTCATTAACTAAATATTTAATTTACAAGATAAATATTTAGTTTGTAAACTAAATATTTATCTTGTATATTACATATTTAGTTGGGAACTATGACATTTATAAATGTATGAATAACATGGGGAAAATATGACTTAAAAATAACTCCTGTTGTTTTTCCTTATTAAAAGCTATCCATCCATCCACCCATTTTCTTCCGCTTATCCGGGGTCGGGTCGCGGGGGTAGCAAGCCTAAGTAGGGAGGCCCAGACTTCCCTCTCCCCAGCCACTTGGAGCAGCTCCTCTGGGGGAATCCCAAGGCGTTCCCAGGCCAGCCGAGAAACATAGTCCCTCCAGCGTATCCTGGGTCTTCCTCTGGGTCTCCTCCCAGTGGGACATGCCCGGAACACCTCACCAGGGAGGCGTCCAGGAGGCATCCTAACCAGATGCCCGAGCCACCTCAACTGGCTCCTCTCGATGTGGAGAAGCAGCGGCTCTACTCCGAGTCCCTCCCGGATGACTGAGCTTCTCACCCTATCTCTAAGGGAGAGTCCAGCCACCCTGCGGAGAAAACTCATTTCAGCCGCTTGTATCCGAGATCTTGTTCTTTCGGTCATAACCCAAAGCTCATGACCATAGATGAGGGTGGGAACGTAGATCGATCGGTAAATTGAGAGCTTTGCCTTTTGACTCAGCTCTCTCTTCACCACGACAGACCGGTACAGCGCCCGCTTCACTGCGGACGCTGCACCTATCCGCCTATCGATCTCACGCTCCAGTTTTCCCTCATTCGTGAACAAGATCCCGAGATACTTAAACTCCTCCACTTGGGTAAGGACCTCCTCCCCGACCCGGAGAGGGCACGCTACCCTTTTCCGGCTCAAGACCATGGCCTCGGATTTGGAGGAACTGATCCTCATCCCGGCCGCATCACATTCAGCTGCAAACCGCTCCAGCGAAAGCTGTAGATCACGAGCTGATGAAGCCAATAGGACCACATCATCTGCAAAAAACAGAGAAGCGATTCTAAGGCCACCAAAACGGATCCTCTCAACACCTTGGCTGCGCCTAGAAATTCTGTCCATAAAAGTTATAAACAGAATCGGTGACAAAGGGCAACCTTGGCGGAGTCCAACTCTCACCGGAAACGAGCCTGACTTACTGCCGGCAATGCGGACCAAGCTCTGACACCGGTCGTACAGGGACCTAACAGCCCATATCAATGGGCCTGGTACCCCATACTCCCGGAGTACCCGCCACAGAACCCCCCGAGGGACGCGGTCGAATGCCTTTTCCAAGTCTACAAAGCACATGTAAACTGGTTGGGCAAACTCCCACGCACCCTCCAGGACCCTGTTGAGGGTGTAGAGCTGGTCTAGTGTTCCACGACCAGGACGAAAACCACACTGCTCCTCCTGAATCCGAGGTTCGACTATCCGACGGACCCTCCTCTCCAGAACCCCTGAATAGACCTTACCAGGGAGGCTTAAGAGTGTGATCCCTCTATAGTTGGAACACACCCTACGGTCCCCCTTTTTGAATAGGGGAACCACCACCCCAGTCTGCCAATCCAAGGGAACTGCCCCCGATGTCCACGCGATATTGCAGAGTCGCGTAAGCCAACACAACCCCACAACATCCAGAGCCCTAAGGAACTCAGGACGAATCTCATCCACCCCCGGAGCCTTGCCACCGCGGAGCTTTTTAACCACCTCGGCGACCTCAGCACCAGAGATTGGAGAGCCCGACCCAAAGTCCCCAGGCTCCGCTTCCTCAGTGGAAGACGTGCCAGTAGGATTGAGGAGGTCTTCGAAGTATTCCGCCCACCGACTCACAACATCCCGAGTTGAGGTCAACAGCACGCCATCCCCACCATAAATGGTGTTGGTCGCGTACCGCTTTCCCCCCCTGAGACGCCGGATGGTGGACCAGAATCGCCTCGAAGCCGTACGGAAGTCATTCTCCATGGCCTCTCCGAACTCCTCCCACGCCCGAGTTTTTGCCTCAGCAACCACCCGAGCCGCATGCCGCTTGGACTGCCGGTACCTATCTGCTGCTTCCGGGGTCCCACAGGCCAAAAAGGCCCAATAGGACTCCTTCTTCAGCTTGACAGCATCCCTCACCGCCGGTGTCCACCACCGGGTTCGAGGGTTGCCACCACGACAGGCACCAACAACCTTGCGGCCACAACTCCGATAAGCTGCCTCGACAATAGAGGCGCGAAACATGGCCCACTCGGGCTCAATGTCCCCCGCCTCCCTCGGAACGTGTTCAAAGCTCTCCCGGAGGTGGGAGTTAAAGCTCCGTCTTACGGGAGACTCTGCCAGACGTTCCCAGCAGACCCTCACAATACGTTTGGGTCTGCCAGGTCTGACCGGCATCCTCCCCCACCATCGGAGCCAACTCACCACCAGGTAGTGGTCAGTTGACAGCTCCGCCCCTCTCTTCACCCGAGTGTCCAGGACATGCGGCCGCAGATCAGATGAGACGACAACAAAGTCGATCATTGAACTACGACCTAGGGTGTCCTGGTGCCAAGAGCACATATGGACACCCTTATGCCTGAACATGGTGTTCGTTATGGACAATCCATGACGAGCACAGAAGTCCAACAACAGAACACCACTCGGGTTCAGATCAGGGGGGCCGTTCCTCCCAACCACACCCCTCCAGGTCTCACTGTCATTGCCCACGTGAGCGTTGAAGTCCCCCAGCAGAACAAGGGAGTCCCCAGGAGGCGCACCCTCCAATACCCCCTCCAAGGACTCCAAAAAGGGTGGGTAATCTGCGCTGCCGTTCGGCGCATAGGCACAAACAACAGTCAGAGCCCGTCCCCCCACACGTAGGCGAAGGGAGGCTACCCTCTCGTTCACCGGGGTGAACCCCAACGTACAGGCACCAAGATGGGGGGCAACAAGTATGCCCACTCCTGCTCGGCGCCTCTCACCAGGGGCAACTCCAGAGTGGAAGAGTGTCCAACCCCTCTCAAGGAAACTGGTTCCAGAGCCAGAGC